>JBBDGP010002927.1:222500-245232 GCA_037952835.1 Lithobates septentrionalis | reverse complement strand
ATATACAGAGGGGGGGGGTATATATAATATGAGGAGGTATATACAGAGGTCTGTGTTATATACAATATAGAGGGAGGTTATATACAGAGGGGGGGTCTGTGTTATATATAATATAGAGGGAGGTTATATACAGAGGGGGGGTCTGTGTTATATATAATATAGAGGGAGGTTATATACAGAGGGGGGGTCTGTGTTATATATAATATAGAGGGAGGTTATATACAGAGGGGGGGTCTGTGTTATATATAAATATAGAGGGAGGTTATATACAGAGGGGGGGGGGGTCTGTGTTATATATAATATAGAGGGAGGTTATATACAGAGGGGGGGGGGTCTGTGTTATATATAATATAGAGGGAGGTTATATACAGAGGGGGGGTCTGTGTTATATATAATATAGAGGGAGGTTATATACAGAGGGGGGGGGTCTGTGTTATATATAATATAGAGGGAGGTTATATACAGAGGGGGGGTCTGTGTTATATATAATATAGAGGGAGGTTATATACAGAGGGGGGGGGTCTGTGTTATATATAATATAGAGGGAGGTTATATACAGAGGGGGGGGGGGTCTGTGTTATATATAATATAGAGGGAGGTTATATACAGAGGGGGGGGGGTCTGTGTTATATATAATATAGAGGGAGGTTATATACGAGGGGGGGGGTCTGTGTTATATATAATATAGAGGGGAGGTTATATACAGAGGGGGGGGGGGTCTGTGTTATATATAATATAGAGGGAGGTTATATACAGAGGGGGGGGGGGGTCTGTGTTATATATAATATAGAGGGAGGTTATATACAGAGGGGGGGGGGGGTCTGTGTTATATATAATATAGAGGGAGGTTATATACAGAGGGGGGGGGGGTCTGTGTTATATATAATATAGAGGGAGGTTATATACAGAGGGGGGGGTCTGTGTTATATATAATATAGAGGGAGGTTATATACAGAGGGGGGGGGGGTCTGTGTTATATATAATATAGAGGGAGGTTATATACAGAGGGGGGGGGGTCTGTGTTATATATAATATAGAGGGAGGTTATATACAGAGGGGGGGGGGGGTCTGTGTTATATATAATATAGAGGGAGGTTATATACAGAGGGGGGGGGGGGTCTGTGTTATATATAATATAGAGGGAGGTTATATACAGAGGGGGGGGGTCTGTGTTATATATAATATAGAGGGAGGTTATATACAGAGGGGGGTCTGTGTTATATATAATATAGAGGGAGGTTATATACAGAGGGGGGGGGTCTGTGTTATATATAATATAGAGGGAGGTTATATACAGAGGGGGGGTCTGTGTTATATATAATATAGAGGGAGGTTATATACAGAGGGGGGGGGTCTGTGTTATATATAATATAGAGGGAGGTTATATACAGAGGGGGGTCTGTGTTATATATAATATAGAGGGAGGTTATATACAGAGGGGGGGGGGGTCTGTGTTATATATAATATAGAGGGAGGTTATATACAGAGGGGGGTCTGTGTTATATATAATATAGAGGGAGGTTATATACAGGGGGGGGCTGTGTTATATATAATATAGAGGGAGGTTATATACAGAGGGGGGGGTCTGTGTTGTATATAATATAGAGGGAGGTTATATACAGAGGGGGGGTCTGTGTTATATATAATATAGAGGGAGGTTATATACAGAGGGGGGTCTGTGTTATATATAATATAGAGGGAGGTTATATACAGAGGGGGGTCTGTGTTATATATAATATAGAGGGAGGTTATATACAGAGGGGGGGGGGTCTGTGTTATATATAATATAGAGGGAGGTTATATACAGAGGGGGGGGGTCTGTGTTATATATAATATAGAGGGAGGTTATATACAGAGGGGGGGGGGTCTGTGTTATATATAATATAGAGGGAGGTTATATACAGGGGGGGTCTGTGTTATATATAATATAGAGGGAGGTTATATACAGAGGGGGGTCTGTGTTATATATAATATAGAGGGAGGTTATATACAGAGGGGGGGGGGGGTCTGTGTTATATATAATATAGAGGGAGGTTATATACAGAGGGGGGTCTGTGTTATATATAATATAGAGGGAGGTTATATACAGAGGGGGGTCTGTGTTATATATAATATAGAGGGAGGTTATATACAGAGGGGGGGGGGTCTGTGTTATATATAATATAGAGGGAGGTTATATACAGAGGGGGGGGGTCTGTGTTATATATAATATAGAGGGAGGTTATATACAGAGGGGGGTCTGTGTTATATATAATATAGAGGGAGGTTATATACAGAGGGGGGTCTGTGTTATATATAATATAGAGGGAGGTTATATACAGAGGGGGGGTCTGTGTTATATATAATATAGAGGGAGGTTATATACAGAGGGGGGTTCTGTGTTATATATAATATAGAGGGAGGTTATATAATATAGAGGGAGGTTATATACAGAGGGGGGGGGGGGGTCTGTGTTATATATAATATAGAGGGAGGTTATATACAGAGTGGGGTCTGTGTTATATATAATATAGAGGGAGGTTATATACAGAGGGGGGGGGTCTGTGTTATATATAATATAGAGGGAGGTTATATACAGAGGGGGGGGGGGGTCTGTGTTATATATAATATAGAGGGAGGTTATATACAGAGGGGGGGGGGTCTGTGTTATATATAATATAGAGGGAGGTTATATACAGAGGGGGGTCTGTGTTATATATAATATAGAGGGAGGTTATATACAGAGGGGGGGGGGTCTGTGTTATATATAATATAGAGGGAGGTTATATACAGAGGGGGGGGGGGGTCTGTTTTATATATAATATAGAGGGAGGTTATATACAGACGGGGGGGGGGTCTGTGTTATATATAATATAGAGGGAGGTTATATACAGGGGGGGGGGGGTCTGTGTTATATATAATATAGAGGGAGGTTATATACAGGGGGGGTCTGTGTTATATATAATATAGAGGGAGGTTATATACAGGGGGGGGCTGTGTTATATATAATATAGAGGGAGGCTATATACAGAGGGGGGGTCTGTGTTATATATAATATAGAGGGAGGTTATATACAGAGGGGGGGGGTCTGTGTTATATATAATATAGAGGGAGGTTATATACAGAGGGGGGGTCTGTGTTATATATAATATAGAGGGAGGTTATATACAGAGGGGGGGGTCTGTGTTATATATAATATAGAGGGAGATTATATACAGAGGGGGGTCTGTGTTATATATAATATAGAGGGAGGTTATATACAGAGGGGGGGTCTGTGTTATATATAATATAGAGGGAGGTTATATACAGAGGGGGGGGTCTGTGTTATATATAATATAGAGGGAGGTTATATACAGAGGGGGGGGGGGTCTGTGTTATATATAATATAGAGGGAGGTTATATACAGAAGGGGGGGGGTCTGTGTTATATATAATATAGAGGGAGGTTATATACAGAGGGGGGGGGTCTGTGTTATATATAATATAGAGGGAGGTTATATACAGAGGGGGGGGTCTGTGTTATATATAATATAGAGGGAGGTTATATACAGAGGGGGGGGTCTGTGTTATATATAATATAGAGGGAGGTTATATACAGAGGGGGGGGGTCTGTGTTATATATAATATAGAGGGAGGTTATATACAGAGGGGGGGGGGGGGGGGTCTGTGTTATATATAATATAGAGGGAGGTTATATACAGAGGGGGGGTCTGTGTTATATATAATATAGAGGGAGGTTATATACAGAGGGGGGTCTGTGTTATATATAATATAGAGGGAGGTTATATACAGAGGGGGGGGGTCTGTGTTATATATAATATAGAGGGAGGTTATATACAGAGGGGGGGGGTCTGTGTTATATATAATATAGAGGGAGGTTATATACAGAGGGGGGTCTTTGTTATATATAATATAGAGGGAGGTTATATACAGAGGGGGGGGGTCTGTGTTATATATAATATAGAGGGAGGTTATATACAGAGGGGGGGGGGGTCTGTGTTATATATAATATAGAGGGAGGTTATATACAGAGGGGGGGGGGGGTCGTGTTATATATAATATAGAGGGAGGTTATATACAGAGGGGGGGGTCTGTGTTATATATAATATAGAGGGAGGTTATATACAGAGGGGGGTCTGTGTTATATATAATATAGAGGGAGGTTATATACAGGGGGGAGGTCTGTGTTATATATAATATAGAGGGAGGTTATATACAGAGGGGGGTCTGTGTTATATATAATATAGAGGGAGGTTATATACAGAGGGGGGTCTGTGTTATATATAATATAGAGGGAGGTTAAATACAGAGGGGGTTCTGTGTTATATATAATATAGAGGGAGGTTATATATAATATAGAGGGAGGTTATATACAGAGGGGGGGGGGGTCTGTGTTATATATAATATAGAGGGAGGTTATATACAGAGGGGGGGGTCTGTGTTATATATAATATAGAGGGAGGTTATATACAGAGGGGGGGTCTGTGTTATATATAATATAGAGGGAGGTTATATACAGAGGGGGGTCTGTGTTATATATAATATAGAGGGAGGTTATATACAGAGGGGGGGGGGGGGGTCTGTGTTATATATAATATAGAGGGAGGTTATATACAGAGGGGGGTCTGTGTTATATATAATATAGAGGGAGGTTATATACAGAGGGGGGGGGGTCTGTGTTATATATAATATAGAGGGAGGTTATATACAGAGGGGGGGGTCTGTGTTATATATAATATAGAGGGAGGTTATATACAGAGGGGGGGGGGGGGGTCTGTGTTATATATAATATAGAGGGAGGTTATATACAGAGGGGGGTCTGTTTTATATATAATATAGAGGGAGGTTATATACAGGGGGGGGCTGTGTTATATATAATATAGAGGGAGGCTATATACAGAGGGGGGGTCTGTGTTATATATAATATAGAGGGAGGTTATATACAGAGGGGGGTCTGTGTTATATATAATATAGAGGGAGGTTATATACAGAGGGGGGGTCTGTGTTATATATAATATAGAGGGAGGTTATATACAGAGGGGGGGTCTGTGTTATATATAATATAGAGGGAGGTTATATACAGGGGGGGGGGTCTGTGTTATATATAATATAGAGGGAGGTTATATACAGAGGGGGGGGGGTCTGTGTTATATATAATATAGAGGGAGGTTATATACAGAGGGGGGGTCTGTGTTATATATAATATAGAGGGAGGTTATATACAGAGGGGGGGTCTGTGTTATATATAATATAGAGGGAGATTATATACAGAGGGGGGGTCTGTGTTATATATAATATAGAGGGAGGTTATATACAGAGGGGGGTCTGTGTTATATATAATATAGAGGGAGGTTATATACAGAGGGGGGGGTCTGTGTTATATATAATATAGAGGGAGGTTATATACAGAGGGGGGGGTCTGTGTTATATATAATATAGAGGGAGGTTATATACAGAGGGGGGTCTTTGTTATATATAATATAGAGGGAGGTTATATACAGAGGGGGGGTCAGTGTTATATATAATATAGAGGGAGGTTATATACAGAGGGGGGGGGGGGGGGTCTGTGTTATATATAATATAGAGGGAGGTTATATACAGGGGGGGGGGGGTCTGTGTTATATATAATATAGAGGGAGGTTATATACAGAAGGGGGGGTCTGTGTTATATATAATATAGAGGGAGGTTATATACAGAGGGGGGGGTCTGTGTTATATATAATATAGAGGGAGGTTATATACAGAGGGGGGGTCTGTGTTATATATAATATAGAGGGGGGTCATATACAGAGGGGGGGGTCTGTGTTATATATAATATAGAGGGAGGTTATATACAGAGGGGGGGGGGGGTCTGTGTTATATATAATATAGAGGGAGGTTATATACAGAGGGGGGGGTCTGTGTTATATATAATATAGAGGGAGGTTATATACAGAGGGGGGGTCTGTGTTATATATAATATAGAGGGAGGTTATATACAGAGGGGGGGTCTGTGTTATATATAATATAGAGGGAGGTTATATACAGAGGGGGGGGGGGGGTCTGTGTTATATATAATATAGAGGGAGGTTATATACAGAGGGGGGTCTGTGTTATATATAATATAGAGGGAGGTTATATACAGAGGGGGGGTCTGTGTTATATATAATATAGAGGGAGGTTATATACAGAGGGGGGGTCTGTGTTATATATAATATAGAGGGAGGTTATATACAGAGGGGGGGGTCTGTGTTATATATAATATAGAGGGAGGTTATATACAGAGGGGGGGGGGGTCTGTGTTATATATAATATAGAGGGAGGTTATATACAGAGGGGGGGGTCTGTGTTATATATAATATAGAGGGAGGTTATATACAGAGGGGGGGGGGGGTCTGTGTTATATATAATATAGAGGGAGGTTATATACAGAGGGGGGGGGGGGTCTGTGTTATATATAATATAGAGGGAGGTTATATACAGAGGGGGGTCTGTGTTATATATAATATAGAGGGAGGTTATATACAGAGGGGGGGTCTGTGTTATATATAATATAGAGGGAGGTTATATACAGAGGGGGGGGGTCTGTGTTATATATAATATAGAGGGAGGTTATATACAGAGGGGGGGGTCTGTGTTATATATAATATAGAGGGAGGTTATATACAGAGGGGGGTCTGTGTTATATATAATATAGAGGGAGGTTATATACAGAGGGGGTCTGTGTTATATATAATATAGAGGGAGGTTATATACAGAGGGGGGTCTGTGTTATATATAATATAGAGGGAGGTTATATACAGGGGGGGGGGGGGGTCAGTGTTATATATAATATAGAGGGAGGTTATATACAGAGGGGGAGGTCTGTGTTATATATAATATAGAGGGAGGTTATATACAGAGGGGGGTCTGTGTTATATATAATATAGAGGGAGGTTATATACAGAGGGGGGTCTGTGTTATATATAATATAGAGGGAGGTTATATACAGAGGGGGGGTCTGTGTTATATATAATATAGAGGGAGGTTATATACAGAGGGGGGGGGGGGGGGTCTGTGTTATATATAATATAGAGGGAGGTTATATACAGAAGGGGGGGGTCTGTGTTATATATAATATAGAGGGAGGTTATATACAGAGGGGGGGTCTGTGTTATATATAATATAGAGGGAGGTTATATACAGAGGGGGGGTCTGTGTTATATATAATATAGAGGGAGGTTATATACAGAGGGGGGGGTCTGTGTTATATATAATATAGAGGGAGGTTATATACAGAGGGGGGGGGTCTGTGTTATATATAATATAGAGGGAGGTTATATACAGAGGGGGGGGGGGGTCTGTGTTATATATAATATAGAGGGAGGTTATATACAGAGGGGGGGTCTGTGTTATATATAATATAGAGGGAGGTTATATACAGAGGGGGGGGTCTGTGTTATATATAATATAGAGGGAGGTTATATACAGAGGGGGGTCTGTGTTATATATAATATAGAGGGAGGTTATATACAGAGGGGGGTCTGTGTTATATATAATATAGAGGGAGGTTATATACAGAGGGGGGGGTCTGTGTTATATATAATATAGAGGGAGGTTATATACAGAGGGGGGTCTGTGTTATATATAATATAGAGGGAGGTTATATACAGAGGGGGGTCTGTGTTATATATAATATAGAGGGAGGTTATATACAGAGGGGGGGGGGGGGGTCTGTGTTATATATAATATAGAGGGAGGTTATATACAGAGGGGGGGGGGGGTCTGTGTTATATATAATATAGAGGGAGGTTATATACAGAGGGGGGGGGGGTCTGTGTTATATATAATATAGAGGGAGGTTATATACAGAGGGGGGGGTCTGTGTTATATATAATATAGAGGGAGGTTATATACAGAGGGGGGGGGTCTGTGTTATATATAATATAGAGGGAGGTTATATACAGAGGGGGGGGGGGGTCTGTGTTATATATAATATAGAGGGAGGTTATATACAGAGGGGGGGGGGGGGGTCTGTGTTATATATAATATAGAGGGAGGTTATATACAGGGGGGGGGGGGGTCTGTGTTATATATAATATAGAGGGAGGTTATATACAGAGGGGGGGGGGGTCTGTGTTATATATAATATAGAGGGAGGTTATATACAGAGGGGGGGGGGGTCTGTGTTATATATAATATAGAGGGAGGTTATATACAGAGGGGGGGGTCTGTGTTATATATAATATAGAGGGAGGTTATATACAGAGGGGGGGGGGGGGGTCTGTGTTATATATAATATAGAGGGAGGTTATATACAGAGGGGGGGGGGGGGTCTGTTTTATATATAATATAGAGGGAGGTTATATACAGAGGGGGGGGGGGGGGTCTGTGTTATATATAATATAGAGGGAGGTTATATACAGAGGGGGGGGGGGGGTCTGTGTTATATATAATATAGAGGGAGGTTATATACAGAGGGGGGGTCTGTGTTATATATAATATAGAGGGAGGTTATATACAGAGGGGGGGGTCTGTGTTATATATAATATAGAGGGAGGTTATATACAGAGGGGGGGTCTGTGTTATATATAATATAGAGGGAGGTTATATACAGGGGGGGGGTCTGTGTTATATATAATATAGAGGGAGGTTATATACAGAGGGGGGGGGCTGTGTTATATATAATATAGAGGGAGGTTATATACAGAGGGGGGGTCTGTTATATATAATATAGAGGGAGGTTATATACAGAGGGGGGTCTGTGTTATATATAATATAGAGGGAGGTTATATACAGAGGGGGGGGGGTCTGTGTTATATATAATATAGAGGGAGGTTATATACAGAGGGGCTCTGTGTTATATATAATATAGAGGGAGGTTATATACAGAGGGGGGGGGGCTGTGTTATATATAATATAGAGGGAGGTTATATACAGAGGGGGGGTCTGTTATATATAATATAGAGGGAGGTTATATACAGAGGGGGGTCTGTGTTATATATAATATAGAGGGAGGTTATATACAGAGGGGGGGGCTGTGTTATATATAATATAGAGGGAGGTTATATACAGAGGGGGGGTCTGTTATATATAATATAGAGGGAGGTTATATACAGAGGGGGGTCTGTGTTATATATAATATAGAGGGAGGTTATATACAGAGGGGGGGTCTGTGTTATATATAATATAGAGGGAGATTATATACAGAGGGGGGTCTGTGTTATATATAATATAGAGGGAGGTTATATACAGGGGGGGGGGTCTGTGTTATATATAATATAGAGGGAGGTTATATACAGATGGGGGGGGTCTGTGTTATATATAATATAGAGGGAGGTTATATACAGAGGGGGGGGGGGTCTGTGTTATATATAATATAGAGGGAGGTTATATACAGAGGGGGGGTCTGTGTTATATATAATATAGAGGGAGGTTATATACAGAGGGGGGTCTGTGTTATATATAATATAGAGGGAGGTTATATACAGGGGGGGGTCTGTGTTATATATAATATAGAGGGAGGTTATATACAGATGGGGGGGTCTGTGTTATATATAATATAGAGGGAGGTTATATACAGAGGGGGGGTCTGTGTTATATATAATATAGAGGGAGGTTATATACAGACGGGGGGGTCTGTGTTATATATAATATAGAGGGAGGTTATATACAGAGGGGGGGGGGGGGTCTGTGTTATATATAATATAGAGGGAGATTATATACAGAGGGAGGGGGGGTCTGTGTTATATATAATATAGAGGGAGGTTATATACAGAGGGGGGGTCTGTGTTATATATAATATAGAGGGAGGTTATATACAGACGGGGGGGTCTGTGTTATATATAATATAGAGGGAGGTTATATACAGAGGGGGGGGGTCTGTGTTATATATAATATAGAGGGAGGTTATATACAGAGGGGGGGGGGGTCTGTGTTATATATAATATAGAGGGAGGTTATATACAGAGGGGGGGTCTGTGTTATATATAATATAGAGGGATGTTATATACAGAGGGGGGGTCTGTGTTATATATAATATAGAGGGATGTTATATACAGAGGGGGGGTCTGTGTTATATATAATATAGAGGGAGGTTATATACAGAGGGGGGGGGGGGGGGGTCTGTGTAATGCATACCATACCTGCAAAACAAACACAATAAAACATAGTAAAAATAAAACATTATTTCACGCAATCTGTGCCTAAAAGATATATGCCGAAGCATGGGGGCAATGTGCCCCTAATCTTAGGAGCAAATCACTCCTCCACCCCTGCTGCCCCCATGCTTCAACATATATGCTCTTTTTTTAACTGTGGTGGTGAAATCACCTACTACAGCGCTGGAGCCGCTGATTTACGTATCATAGGAGCAAACGCTGTTGCTGTCAAGATAAATAAATCCATGCTGCAGCTGAATGGCGTACCTAGTAAGCAAATGATGGTTAACATTAAAACATTACAGTATAACAGTAATACATACCATACTTGCAAAGCAAATACAATAAAACAGTAAAAATAATTTTTTTTTAACGCAATCTGTGGCTAAAAAATATATCCCGAAGCATGGGGGCAATCCGCCCCTAATCTTAGGAGCAAATCACTCCTTCACCCCTGCTGCCCCCATGCTTCAACATATATGCTCTTTTTTTAACTGTGGTGGTGAAAGCACCTACTACAGCGCTGGAGTCGCTGATTTACGTATCGTGGGAGCAAACGCTGTTGCTGTCAAGATAAATAAATCCGTGCGGCAGCTGGATGGCATACCTGCTAAGCAAATGATGGTTAACAATAAAACAACATTACAGTATAACAGTAATACATAATACATACCATACATGCAAAGCAAATATAATAAAACATAGTAAAAATAATTCCCTCTCTCTCTCTCCCTGCCCCCTCTCTCTCCCCCTGCCCCCTCTCTCTCCCTCTGTCCCCCCCTCTCTCTCTCTGCCGCCCTCTCTCCCCCTTCCCCCCTCTCTCTCTCTCCCCGCCCCCCTCTCTCTCTCCCTGCCCCCTCTCTCTCCCCTGCCCCCTCCTTGCCCCTTCTCTCTGCCCCCTCTCTCTCTCCCTGTTCCCTCTCTATCCCTGCCCCCCTCTATCTCCCCCTGCCTCTCTCCCTGCCCCCCTTCTCCTTGCCCCTTCTCTCTCTCCCCGCTCCTCTCTCTCCCTGTCCCCCTCTCTCCCCCTTCTCTCTCTCCCTGCCCCTTGTCTCTCTCCCCCTGTCCCCCTCTCTCTCTCCCTGCCCCTTCTTTCTCTCCCTCTGTCGCCCTCCTTTCCCCTTCCCCCCTCTCTCTCTCTCTCTCTCTCCCTGCCCCCACCTCTCTCTCCCTGCCCCCCTCTCTCTCCCCCTGCCCCCTTTATCTCCTTGGCCCTTCTCTCTGCCCCCTCTCTCTCCTTGTTCCCTCTCTATCCCTGTCCCCTCTATCTCCCCCTGCATCTCTCTCCCTGCCCCCTCTCTCCCCCTGCTGCCCTCTCTCTTCCTGCCCTCTCCCTGCCCATTGTCTCTCTCCCTGCCCCCTCTCTCTCTCCCTGCCCCTTCTTTCTCTCCCTCTTTCCCTCTCTCTCTCAGTTCCCTCTCTCCCCTTTGCCCTCTCTCTCCCCTTGCCTCCCTCTCTCTCCCTGCCCCCTCTATATACCTGTCCCCCTCTCTCCCCATTCCCCTTTTTTCTCCTTACCCCCTCTCTCCCCCCTTGCCTCCCTCTCTCCCTGCCCCCTCTCTCTCCCCTTGCCTCCCTCTCTCTCCCTGCCCCCTCTCTATCCCTGCCCCCCTCTATCTCCCCCTGCCTCTCTCCCTGCCCCCCTTCTCCTTGCCCCTTCTCTCTCTCCCCGCCCCTCTCTCTCCCTGTACCCCTCTCTCCCCCTTCTCTCTCTCCCTGCCCCTTGTCTCTCTCCCCCTGTCCCCCTCTCTCTCTCCCTGCCCCTTCTTTCTCTCCCTCTGTCCCCCTCTCTCTCTCTGCCGCCCTCCTTTCCCCTTCCCCCCTCTCTCTCTCTCTCTCTCTCCCTGCCCCCACCTCTCTCTCCCTGCCCCCCTCTCTCTCCCCCTGCCCCCTTTATCTCCTTGGCCCTTCTCTCTGCCCCCCTCTCTCTCCCTGTTCCCTCTCTATCCCTGTCCCCTCTATCTCCCCCTGCATCTCTCTCCCTGCCCCCTCTCTCCCCCTGCTGCCCTCTCTCTTCCTGCCCTCTCCCTGCCCATTGTCTCTCTCCCTGCCCCTTCTTTCTCTCCCTCTTTCCCTCTCTCTCTCAGTTACCTCTCTCCCCTTCGCCCCCTCTCTCCCCTTGCCTCCCTCTCTCTCCCTGCCCCCTCTATATACCTGTCCCCCTCTCTCCCCATTCCCCTTTTCTCTCCTTACCCCCTCTCTCCCCCCTTGCCTCCCTCTCTCCCTGCCCCCTCTCTCTCCCCTTGCCTCCCTCTCTCTCCCTGCCCCCTCTCTATCCCTGTCCCCCTCTCTCCTCCCCTTTCCCCCTTTCTCTCCTTACCCCCTCTCTCCCCTGTCTCTCTCTCTGCCCTCTTTCTCTCCCTCCCTGCCCCTTCTCTCTCTCTCCCTGCCCCTCTTTCTCCCTACCCCCTCTATCTCTCCTTACCCCCTCTCTCTCCCCTGTCTCTCTCTCCCTCCCCCTGCCTCTCTCTCTCCCTGCCCCCTATCTCTACCTGCCCCCTATCTCTACCTGCCCCCTCTCTATTCCCCTGCTTCGCTCCTCTTTCCGTTGCTTCGCTCCTCTTCCTCTTCCTCTTCCGATTCCTCTTCCTCGTCTGATTCATCGTCCTTTTCCATACAGAAGCATTTTAAGATGCATCCAAAGGCAAACTGTAGTAAAGAAAAGGATTTATTAGTGGACATAACACAGGAGTATCACCTTTCAGCTACATCATAGCCTGTCACTTCTGCAATACCTATTAGTTTAGGACTTTATGTCATTTATGATCTACGCGTTTCCCCAAAAATGCCAATTTTTATCAGGAAGTTTTCTATACAGAGGAGGTCGGCCTGCTAAGTGCAGCTGCAGGCATCATCCCGGTATATCACTTGAAACCCGAAACATATATGTACACAGGGCTGCTGATAAGCCAGTACAACTGGCCCTGTTGTACCGGGCCCAGCCAGCAGGGGGGCCCGGCAATCAGAGAATAAAAGAATGAATGCAGAATAAAAAAAAAAAGTCTTTCTCCAGCCAGCACCCCCCTCGCCCCGCTCCGACTTATCTGAGGTTTTTTTCTTCTTTCTGGGTACCTCCGTATTCATGTTCTTGTGGATATGTGGGAGGGACTATTTTTTCTATTTCGGGCGCATGTCACTTCCGCGGCTGCTCCGCATGCTGGCTCAAGTCCCGGCCTGCATATTACCTTCCCAGGCGGAATAATTCATCTGTATGCGTGTGTGCTCAAAATCAGAGGGCAGGGAAGAGGCATATAACTAACTATAGTAAATGGTAAATTCTCACATTATCCCGTCAGGAGAGGGGACCAAAGACCCTTCAAATGCATGGATTTTGGATATACAGTAGAAGTGAGGGGCCTATTCTGTTGAGAAAGCATGGCCAGACAGCTGTTATTTTAGTCCCCCTGTCCCAAAAAAAAAGTTGCCTGCTGCTATGTAAATCTAGCCTCATGACCTCTGCCAT
The DNA here is from genome assembly GCA_037952835.1 of Lithobates septentrionalis. Classification (NCBI taxonomy): domain Eukaryota; kingdom Metazoa; phylum Chordata; class Amphibia; order Anura; family Ranidae; genus Lithobates; species Lithobates septentrionalis. Next base: position 231,673 of record JBBDGP010002927.1, on the reverse strand, counting down.
GTGTAACTGCAGGTCCCCCTTAGCAGCTACCATTTAAGAGACGTGTCTGTGTGTGTGCGTTTATGTGTGTGTATATTTACGTGTGTGTATTTATATGTATATGTGTGTGTATTTATGTGTATGTATTTATATGTGTGTGTATATGTGTGTGTATTTATGTGTATGTATTTATATGTGTATGTATATGTGTGTGTATTTATGTGTATGTATTTATATGTGTAGGTATATGTGTGTGTATTTATGTGTATGTATTTATATGTGTATGTACGTGTGTGTGTATTTGTGTGTATATGTGTGTGCATTTATGTGTATGTATTTATATGTGTATGTATATGTGTGTGTATATTTATGTGTATTTATATGTATATGTGTGTGTATATGTGCGTATATGTGTGTTTAGATGCGTGTGTGTATACACACACTACTTTTAAACCTGATACCCTTTTTCCGTATGATCACAACCTGATTTTCTTAGAGCGGTTCAGAATACCAACAAGAAAATACCATTCCTCTGAAAAGCAATCCAGGCACAGATTGCTTTTCAGAGGCAGTTGACAGGCAGTGAAGAGGCAATATATCGTGCCATGACTGGTAAAATGTTGAGAAACACTGATCTAGAGGAACAGATCTCTCCAATTTCCTCCTGCAGCTGCTGAAAGCCTGGAAGGGGATAGGGATGGGGCTGAAGGGGGCCCCGACAGGTAGGCTGTACGGGCCCCCATGATTTCTATCAGCGGCCCTGTATGTACATTAGCGGGTCTTAAAGTGGCCGTATACTGTAACTTCCTAAGTAGTATAATATTATAGAGTACTTACTCTTTCCATCACTTTCCAGCCTATCCACTTTATTCCTTTGATGACTCCTTCCCAACAGGAACCGAATGCGTTTTCAATCCTAGCCCAACACCATAGACATAAAGGGTTAGTTGTCGGTATCTTTCCAGACAAAGCATAAGGAGGATCTTCGTTCAGTCGCACACCAATATTCAGATTGCCCTTTTTCTTTTTTCCTAGTGGGGGGATCCAGAATACTCTGAATTCGCAGGTTTTTGGATTCCATGACACTTCCCCATGCTCTTTTTTCGCCTTTTCTTTTTCTTTGCTTGCCTTCTTGCCCTTTTTTCTCAATATCTTATCTAATTCCCACCATTTTTTCCATTTCTTGTGTCGTTTACTTGGCTGGACCTCTTCTTCCTGTCCTTCCTGTGTCTAAGAAAAAATATAAAACAGGTAAGTAAAAGGACAGATTCTAAAGTGGAGCTCTACTCTATCTTTTAGATTTGGATGGAGTGGGGAAAGGGTGCAAACTTTTTAAAAGAATTTACTGTTCTCTTTGTCCTGACTGGGAAAGTTTTCTTTTACTTCATATCCTCCCAGGAGGAGAAGAAGTAAGCGGAATCCTCCCATCAGGATTGCAGACAGCAATACAAATACAACTGAGGTTCTAACCCTTCCCCCATTCCAACCTAAATCCATGAACTGTCTTGCTTGGTGTTCTGCTTTAATATTCGACTTTTCAAAGCATGTTTACAAAGAGTTGCTAAAAGTATTTAAAAAGTAAAGATCTGAAGGTCCCAAATACAGGAGGTACAGTAAATAATTCAGGGGTAGGCCTACCATTTGTGCAAATTCTACACCTGCAAAAGGGCCCCCTGAGACTTAGGGGCTCATCTATACTATCTATACATAGCACATTAAAGTTTGTGCTTGGGAAGTAGGTAAATGGGGCCCAGAGGGTCCATGTCCTAATCACTATTCATCCCCCTGGAATAAGTGCCAGCACCAGATTTTGCCATCACTGCTAATCCTCAATTCTCCAGGAAAGGAACATTTATAAGAGATCTGTAGGTTAACAGTGGGCAAATTAATATTAGTTTTAATTCCCCCCCCCGCCAATGAGGGAACATGGACTCCCACTATTTAGGGGGTTTTGTTCTCCGTTCCTCTGCTGCAATTTGTCAAAGTCTGTACTTTATAGACATGTGACTTTCTTCAACCTAATTAACTATAAGTAACCACGGAATATAACAGGATACTTACTTACCTGCTGTCTTTTAAGGGCCCGCTGTTCTATAAAAGCCCGCAGTTCTTCAAGGGCCTGCAGTATTTCAAGGTCCTGCTGTTCTTCAATTGCCCACTGTATTTTAAGGGCCTGCTGTATTTTAAGGGCCCGCCGTTTTTCATTGGTCTGCTGTTTTTCAAGAGCCTGACGTTTTTCAAGAGCATACCGTTCTTCAAGAGCCTGCCATTCTTCAAGAGCCTGCCGTTCTTCAAGAGCCCACTGTTCTTCAAGAGCCCGCTGTTCTTCAAGAGCCGGCTGTATTTCAAGGGCATGATGTTCTACAAGAGCCTGCAGTTCTTCAAGGGCCCGCTCTATTTTAAGGGGCTGCTGTTCTTCAAGGGCCCACTGTTCTTCATGGGCCTGTTTTTCAAGAGCCTGCCTTTTTTCAAGAGCCTGCTGTTCTTCAAGAGCCCACTGTTCGTCAAGAGTCTGCCGTTTATCAAGAACCCTCTGTTCAAGAGCCCACTGTTCGTCAAGAGTCTGCCGTTTATCAAGAACCCTCTGTTCAAGAGCCCACTGTTCAAGAGCCCGCTGTTCCTCAAGGGCCTGCCATTCTTCAAAAGCCTGCTGTTCAAGAGCTAGCTGTTCTTCAAGAGACCACTGTTCTTCAAGAGCCCGCTGTTCAAGAGCCCGCTGTTCAAGAGCCCGCTGTTCAAGAGCCCGCTGTTCAAGAGCCCGCTGTTCCTCAAGGGCCTGCTGTTCTTCAAGGGCCCACTGTTCTTCAAAGGCCAGTTTTTCAAAAGCCTGCCATTTTTCAAGAGCCTGCTGTTCTTCAAGAGACTGCCATTCTTCAAAAGCCCGCTGTTCAAGAGCCCGCTGTTCAAGAGCCCGCTGTTCAAGAGCCCGCTGTTCCTCAAGGGCCTGCTGCTCTTCAAGGGCCCACTGTTCTTTAAAGGCCTGTTTTTCAAAAGCCTGCCATTTTTCAAGAGCCTGCTGTTCTTCAAGAGCCTGCCATTCTTCAAAAGCCCGCTGTTCAAGAGCCCGCTGTTCAAGAGCCCGCTGTTCAAGAGCCCGCTGTTCAAGAGCCCGCTGTTCAAGAGCCCGCTGTTCTTTAAGGGCCCGCTGTTTTTTAAAGGCCCGCTCCCACTGTTCTTGAAGGGCCTGCTCCCACTGTTCTTTAAGAGCCCGCTGTTCTTCAAGGGCCTGCAGTCTTTCAAGGGCCCACTGTTCAAGGGCCCGCTTCTTTTCAAGAGCCCGCTGTTCTTCAATGGCCCGCTGTTCTTCAATGGCCCGCTGTTCTTCAATGGCCCGCTGTTTTTCAATTTCTACAAGTGCCCGCTGTTCTTCAATGGCCCGCTGTTCAAGAGCCCGCTGTTCTTCAATGGCCCGCTGTTCAAGAGCCCGCTGTTCTTCAATGGCCCGCTGTTCAAGAGCCCGCTGTTCTTCAATGGCCCGCTGTTCTTCAAGGGCCCGCTGTTCTTCAAGGGCCGACTGTTCTTCAATTTCTTCAGGGGCCCGCTGTTCTTCAGGGGCCCGCTGTTCTTCAGGGGCTCGCTGTTTTTCAAGGGCCTGCTGTTCTTCAGGGGCCCTCGGCGTCTTCCGTTTTTTTAGCTGTGATGGTGTTTTATACTCTTTTGGTTTTCTAACTGGTCTCCTTTGTGCCAGGATACATTGTTTACCTATGGCCTGCAGTTTCTGTTCCATTTCTCTTTCCTTCTCCTTCTCTATTAACGTGCTCAGTAACTGGTCTTTCTTCCATTTAATCTCTGTCTCTTTCGACTCTCTGTCCCTGAATGCCTCTCTTTGACTTGACAGTCTCCTTTCCAACTCCTCTCTATTCCTCTTGTCTTTCAGTCTCGTCTCTTCCTCTTCTTTCTCCTTCAGTTTTTTCACTCTCTCTCGATTTATCTTCTCCTGTCTCATCTGCTCTCTTACATTCCGCTTCTCTTCTTTATCCTTCTCTATCTCTCTCTTCCCCCTTTTTCTGTCCTCTCGTATTGCTGCCGCTACTTTCCTTTTATCCTCCAAATCTTTCCGTTGCTGTTCCTTCCACTGTTTTTTTCTCCTCTTCTTCTCTTCGTGTGCTAGTATTTGAATCTATAAGAAAAATAAAGACAGTAAGGTTAAGTACAAATTTTAAATTAGAACGCTGCTCAAAATGTTTTTCTTTAGATTTGGATGGAGTGGGGAGAGGGTTCAAATCTTTCCAAGGTTTCATTTTTTTTTATGTCCTGACTGGGATAGTTTCTCCTCACTTCCTATCATCTCAGCAAGAGAGAAAGTGAGCAGAATCCCTCCAGTGGAATCCCTTCCCCATTCCATTTGAAACTGTCTTGCTCGGAGTTCTGCTTTAGTATTATATTATTAAATGTCTTGAAAGCATTTTCTCGTGAACCCTGTACACTGTGTGTAACGCAATCTGGAACCTCGCACTCTGTGTGTAACGCACTCCGGAACTCCGCACTCTGGAACCCCGCACTGTGTTTGTAACGCACTCTGGAACCCCCGCACTGTGTGTGTAACACATTCTGCAACCCCGCACTCTGTGTGTAACGCATTCTGGAACCCCACACTCTGTCTGTAATATACTCTGGAACCCCTCATTCTGTGGTAATGCACTCTGGAACCCCGCACTCTGTGGTAATGCACTCTGGAACCCCGCACTCTGTGGTAATGCACTCTGGAACCCCGCACTCTGTGGTAATGCACTCTGGAACCCCGCACTCTGTGGTAATGCACTCTGGAACCCCGCACTCTGTGTTAATGCACTCTGGAACCCTGCATTCTGTGTGTAATGCACTCTTGAACCCTGCATTCTGATTGTAATGCACTCCTGAACCCTGCACTCTGTGTGTTTAAGACACTCATGAACCCTGCACTCTGTGTGTAATACATTCCTAAACCATGCACTCTGTGTGTAACGCACTCCTGATCCCTGCAGTCTGAGTGTAACACACTCCTGAACCCTGCAGTCTGAGTGTAACACACTCCTGAACCCTGCAGTCTGAGTGTAACACACTCCTGAACACTGCAGTCTGAGTGTAACACACTCCTGAACACTGCAGTCTGAGTGTAATGCACTCGTGAACCCTGCACTCTGTGTGTAATGCAATCGTGAACCCTGCACTCTGTGTGTAATGCACTCGTGAACCCTGCACTGTGTGTAACACACTCCTGCACCCCGCACTCTGTGTGTAACGCACGTCTTGTTTATTGTAGTAAAAGGTTAAAAACACAATTACAATATTCCAGAGTTATAACCGCTTTGTGCAAACATCCTAAAAGTTCTACCTATAGGGCAGTCGGCTCACTTCAGGAACTGGCTCGGTTCTCACAACCTCACGTGCGTTCCACCTTCCGTCACTGAGGAACCGGAATCTACGATGACGTGTTTCGCCCCCCACAGGGCGTTATCAACGACCTTTGACACATTTCAGCCCCCCGATAACGCCCTGTGGGAGGGGTGAAATGCGTTGACGTTCAGTCTGACGCACGGTGGAATGCGCGTGAGGTTGTGAGAACCGAGCCAGTTCCTGGAGTGAGCCGACTGCCCTAAAGGAAGAACTTTTAGGATGTTTGCACAAAGCGGTTATAACTCTGGAATATTGTAAGTGTGGTTTTACCTTTTATTACAATAAGACGTATTATACTATATGGATTCTCTTTCCTTCATGCACGAGTGGCAATTATATAGGAAGCGACATCTCCCCGCTCCCCAGCCTAAGCCTGATAGACACACATGCATGAGGCCTTACAACATTCCCAGAATGTCAGTGTCCACCTTTGACAGCTTACTAACGATTGTCAGACCGCGCATGCAAACAACGAATGCCAGCATAAGGGTGAGAACCAACATGAGGATGTATGAGAACCAACATTTCAGGAAGAAAAGGGAAAGTGCGTCATTTTCTGCTGCTAAAAGCACGGCGTGCAGGGCCGTGTTTTAGGCAGGGCAAAAGGGGCTGCTGCCCCGGGCCCAGTCATTGTTGTGGGGCCCAAAGCAGCTGCCCCTTTGAGCCTATACTGCCTGAAAATAGTTGACAAGTGGATTCGGGAGGGCCCAAGAAAACGTTTGCCCAGGGTCCAATCAATATTAAAGATGGCCCTGACTGCATGTCTAGCTGCAGATAACGGACACAGAGCTTTCCCTCTTTCCCTAAACTGTCTGCAACTAAATGTTGTTAATGGTTATGTATGGATAACATAATGACTTCGCATTGTGTGAGTCCGGCTGCTTTTATTGGCCGGTTCCCAGCAGAACGCAGTGTGAGAATCCCACATTTCCAGCACTGCATTCAAAACGTCATCTGCAGCGGGTGTCAGTGTGTTACCTTTAACGCCCCCCCCAAACACAGGTCACAAACGTAATGCGTTTCCCTGCACCGGATCACGCGGTATAGAGTACTATGTGATCTGGTTGCTGTGCGTTTTTGGTGCACTACTTCTGGTGCTGTCCGGCATGATTTTAGCCCATTCAAATAAGTAGGGTGAGATCGCAGTGCGTGAAATAAATGAGCCGCCTTCTATCAGTCTTGTGTGACTCCTCCCCCAATTCTCCTATGTATAGCACTCAGGGCCAGTGTTCTGTCGATATGTGTCCACCGTCGAAAAGTGCCTGCGCATGAGCGGAATGGAAGGGCACTCCAGTTGAGTTACCGATCAGCTGGAGTGATGTCACCATAGCGCATGCGCACATCGCAGGAGGTTTTTTAGACGGGCGATGCCATTTCACGGGCACAATTGAAAGTTATGCAAAGAGCGGAGGGACACCAAACATGTCAGATTGAGCCTCGCTGTAAACCCGCGGCACAACAGTGAGGCACAATATGACAAATACGGTGTCCCTCTGCTGTTTGCATAGCATTAAATTCTGGCCGAGAAATAGTATTGCCCATCGACAAAAGGCTCCTGCGGCGTGCACATGTGCTATGGGACGTCACTCCAGTTGCTCGGCAACTCAGCTGGAGCGCCCTTCTGTTCCGTGCATGCGCGGGCACTTTTTGACGGTGGGTGCTCCGTCAGATTTGGCGACCCATCAGAATGTGTAACGGAAGTGACATTTTGTCGCCGCCATCTTGGTACACCCCGCACTCCTCCACAGTAAGGGTACACTGAGAAGGGGGCAAGCGGACATCTTGTTACACCCACCGGTGAAATACAGGCCTTAGAACTCCGTGTAAATGTTTAGATGTTGAATTGTAAAAGCAGCGGTGTTCTGTCAGATTAACATACCTCTTGGTTCATGCTGAGGTCTTCCTCTCTCCCTTGATTCCCCCTCCACACGTTCTGGAGGAGATATGGCACACGTCTCTCCTTGTCCACTTGTGTGTTCATTGCTGTTTGATTTTGCCTTACTTTATCTGTATCCACTTTTCTTATGCTCTCCTCTCTTTGATCGTCTACCGATCTTCTTTGCATTTGAATCTATAAAGAAAAATAAAGACAGTAAGGTTAAGTACAAATTTTAAATTAGAACGCTGCTCAAAATGTTTTTCTTTAGATTTGGATGGAGTGGGGAGAAGGTTCAAATCTTTCCAAGGTTTCATTTTTTTTATGTCCTGACTGGGATAGTTTCTCCTCACTTCCTATCATCTCAGCAAGAGAGAAAGTGAGCAGAATCCCTCCAGTGGAGTCGCTGACATCAGTAACCAAACTGAGGTGCTAATCCTTCCCCATTCCATTTGAAACTGTCTTGCTTGGAGTTCTGCTTTAGTATTATATTACTAAATGTTTTGAAAGTATTTTCTCATGAACCCTGCACAATGTGTGTAACATACTCTGGAACCCTGCACTCTGTGTGGAACACGCTGCTGAACCCTGCACTCTGTGTGTAATACACACCTGAACCCCGCACTCTGTGTGTAATACACTCCTGAACCCCGCACTCTGTGTGTAATACACTCCTGAACCATGCATTCTGAGTATATAACACTTTTGAACCCTGCATTCTGTGTGTAATACACTCCTGAACCCTGCATTCTGTGTGTAATACACTCCTGAACCCTGCATTCTGTGTGTAATACACTCCTGAACCCTGCATTCTGTGTGTAATACACTCCTGAACCCTGCATTCTGTGTGTAATACACTTTTGAACCCTGCATTCTGTGTGTAACACACTCCTAAACCCTGCACTCTGCGTGTATGGCATTCCTGAACCCTGCACTCTGTGTGTAATGCACTCCTGAACCCTGCATTCTGTGTGTAATACACTCCTGAACTCTGCATTCTGAGTGTAACACACTCCTGAACCCTGCAGTCTGCGTGTAATGCATTCCTGAACCCCGCACTCTGTGTGCAATGCGCTACTGAACCCTGCACTCTGTGTGCAACGCACTGCAGAACCCTGCATTCTGTGTGTAATACACTCCTGAACCCTGCATTTTGTGTGTAATACACTCTTGAAACCTGCACTCGGTGTGTAATGCACTCCTGAACTCTGCATTCTGTGTAAAATATAGGTATAAATGAGGATTCTATCTGCAGTGTTTGTATTGTGTGTAATGTCAAGGTATAAATCAGGATTCTATCTGCAGTGTTTGTATTGTGTGTAATGTGACCGTATAAATTAACATTGATTCTGCTGTTGCGCGCTCCCCCGCCCCCGGTGTTTGTATCGTGTGTAACGTCACTTCCATGACATTACTTGATGGTTTCACTCGTCGCTATTGTGGCAAAACTTGCGGAACCCATATGGAGTACTTACGCGTGCGCAGGGCGTAATTTGTCAGCGGAACGTCACTTCCGGAGCAAACCGCGATGGGTCGCCGAATGTGTCGTTACACCGGCAGAGCTTCACACTAAGGACTTTTTGCACTAGATGATGATGAGGATGATGATGAGGATGATGTGTATTTCGCACATTATTCTATGACTGTCTATAATATTTTTTTTGGATGCTCCAGGAGCACAGACACTTAATTCTAGAACTTACATTTAAAGGGACAGCGCATATAGTGCTCACGGATAATTATTGTGCGTTGTATTGTTTTTAGATTTATAGCTATATCTGTGTATATATATATATATGTGTGTGTATAATATTGTTGTTATATATATATATATATATATATATATATATATATATATTTGTATGTATATTATTATGCATAATACCTAGATTATATAACATATATTATTTAATATATATGTATATTAAGAATGCTGATGTCA
>JBBDGP010002927.1:180000-217500 GCA_037952835.1 Lithobates septentrionalis | reverse complement strand
GACACACAAGTCCACGGTTTACTTTTTGATGTCCATCTTTACCATCTTTCCGGAACATCCACCATCACCCACCACCCAAGCCTGATTCGACCCATTTGGGCGTATGCCCTCTAGGGTCTACGAGATCTGGTAAGCCTTCTCATTTTCGGTGGTGGTGTGCCTCTTCTGTCTTCACTTTGGAAGTCACGCATTTGAATTGTTTTCTACACGAAGTCACTACATTTATATGGACTATTAATTTTTATGAGTCTTATAGACATTGAGGACCTTTCTTTCCTTTTTTCAGATGTTTTTTCACCATTAGTTGGACTTCAGTGTCCCTATATTGAACTTTTATGTTTTTAAGGCTGCAAGGCTGCAAATGACACCAAGGCTGCAAATGACACTGGACAATCATGCAGATGGAAGCTGTGCAAGGCTGCATTGATGGGCATTTAAATGTAAGTTTTTTTCCTTAAAACATTTTTTTTCCCTCAAATTCCCGCCTAAACTTGGGGTGCGTGTTATATGCCGATAAATACGAGTAATTGGGATAAGGTGCCGTATCTTTTGAGGATTCCCCAGCCATACCTCTTTTTTTCACTTAACTTAGTGGTGGAATCTTCCATACTTAGCAAACCAGCCCTTGCTCCAGGAGACATATATAGAGTTGGCCCCAGGTAATAAACATAATATTTTTGACATATTCATACATCTATTGTTGTGTAATGTTTACACATAATAAATAGTATAATAATATCTTAATAAGAGCCAATTCCCTATGCCCCCCAAGATACCTTCTACATATATATATATATATATATATATATATATATATATATATATATACAAAAAATCTCTGTATAAAATTGTCAAATCTTCTGGTCTGTAAAAAAAAAACAATTTTCCCTCACACTCCCTTTTTTTACCTCTACCTCTTGTTTGAGTTAGGTCTAGTCTTTTACAACAATAATCATCTAAAAATTAAATGAAACATTTTTTATGTCTGCCCACTTTTGGGATAAACAATCAATTCATTTCTTACCTTCAATCTATTTTGTTTTAGATGTATTAATTGTCTAAAGTGTCCTGTGAGAGTCCCCATATCCCTCGGGGGTGGGTCACCTCCCTCCCTGGGTCCACGGTTTACTTCTCGATGCACCCCCTGGCTAGACATCTAGACGGGTGGGGTTTGTCTCCATGTGTGGATGTTTCTTCTTTATATAGAATTTGATTATGTATATTCGCAATGTATTCTGTACAATAACATGTATATGTTTTCCTTTATATTTTTTAGTCACATTACAATCTTCTCTTCTATTTCAAAAAGCTCCTGAAGAAGCAGTTAATTTAAACCCGTTGAAACATGTTGAGCAATTTTCTGAGCTACTGTACATGGATGTATTTACGGTATGTCCTTTTGGGTAACAACAGGATGTACTAAAGCCTCCTTGTGATTGTCGTGATTCTCTGTTTTTAGATTGTAAATATGCTGATATATATATATATATATATATATATATATAATATGTGTGTATATTTTTGTAATATTTCTAAACCTTGACTGTGTATCATCAGTTCAAATAATATAATATATAAATATGCCATAGCCTGATGAAGGAGCACGCATGCTCCGAACACGAAGCACCGCCCGCCTCACCCCGCTCCCGGAAGTGAATACGCAGGTCAGCACGGCGCTCCACGGAGGATCCATGACCAACATCCTGGCCGCCCGGAGGCTCTGAGGACCCTCTGCACCACCGGAACAGGACCCAGGACTCACATCCCAGGAACCCTCCCACTGGCCCGTGACACCCACATCCCCCGAGAGCACAAGGATGAAACTACTTTATATGCTGGTTTTTAGCAACTCAAATGTGAGTGTTTTTATCTATTGTAATAAATGTTTTTAACATACATGCTGCACTTAGAGGGCGCCGTCCTTTTTTCTCCTGTAGTATGTCTGCAGTCTTTGACCATAACTTTGACACTATTGCAAGTCACCTACAGATCCCACAATGAAAATTTTGGTGTTCTTGGGGACTTATTTAGACATCAGATGATCAGCTTCTTTTTTTTTTTTTTTTACTGAATTTGTGGGAATGAACAGACCTAGATAAATTAGCAATCATTTGAAGTTTACACCCTTTGCAGATTATTATTTATCCTTTTATAAGCATTGTTTACACAATGAGAATATCCGACAAGTGATCGTCCAGTTTTTGTTTTCTTTTTTTGCACGCTAGTCTCATATCCAAAAGGAAGAGGTTACTAAAGTTATGAAAATTCCCATAAGACAGACAACAACATCCCACAATGATGTAATGTATTCTGTTGTATTGTTATGACTCCTCTTGATTCCGAGTCTTGGTCACTGAAGATTTTTACAGACAAATGCTGTACTGATTAAACAAAAATTGTTCGTCCTTTTATCATACACAAAACATTTTTGTGCTTGTACCTTTGGATTATTTTGCACCAACAAGAGCACTGGACGGCTCTCGAAAGCCGTGTACTAATCAGATTATCGGACGATTGCTCCAAAGGCGGTATTTTTCATCCAATTTTCTCCTTGTGTGTACTAGGCATTACAGTGGAATGATTGATTTCTAACCATTTGGTGATATTTTTAAATTCCCTCACCCACAACCTTCTTTATGGGGCCCTCTGAGAGCCAAGATGACACCACACATACCAGGCCCTAGATCAGAGTTTCATGGAACCCTAGGGCTCTTCCACAGGTTGCTAGGGGTTCCTTCAGCAATGAGGAATTTCTGCCTCTCAGATAAGTTCGCACTGTCACCATTGATCTTGGTAATTCTTCCCACTGACCACAAGTGTAAGGAACATTCTTCCCATTGACCATCACACTTATGTATCATGAGTTATAGATCTAGTTTATTTTTATCAAAGAGTTCCCTTTGGAGCAGAAAGTTAGTTTAGGGGTTGCTCTGTGTTGGAAAGGTTGAGAAAGACAGCCCTAGATCTTAAAGGTTTATATAAAGGCGAGTTCTACCTGCATACTCCGTAATAAGGTTCAAGTCATTGGCACCTGATCTGGAACACAGGATTCTAACTTCATGGATTTGACATGGTGGTAAATATAGGGGTGCACTTACTTTTTAAATGTGACAGATCTGCAACTTTGTTAATTTAGGTTACCCAACCTTTAGCTGTAATCGCTGCTTTGATGATGCGCGAACGTTTGTTTAAATATGTTCAAAGTCAATATCCATTGGGGTGTACTTACTGATTACATAATGGTAGGTCACAAGTCTTTGAACTTTAGGAATCCTTTAACACAGGTGCACCCCGCATACAATGTTTGCTTTTTATGGTTACGCCCCAGTCATGCTCAACAAGGGTCTAAGGTTTCTTCAGATGTTGCTGGGGGTTCCTGGAGCTGTGGCTGACTGACCTCGAAGCTGATGGTGTCTGCATAGTTCTGGGACCAACACCACCTGGCAGAGCCATCAGGACACCAATAATGGAAAATACTTACCATAACTTTCCTTTCCTGGTGCCAATCCATGGCAGCCTACTGAAGATCTACTACATGTATGCTGCCACCAAGAAAAGGCTAAATTGTATCAAATACCGCAATTTTGATTTCCTGGCATCAATTTATGGCAGCATACATGTGGTTGAGCTTCAGTATGATGCCATGGTGGTGCCAGGAAAATCTTTTTAGTTGTCGGTAAGCGTGGCATTCTTCCTAACGACCTCCAATGATTTAATCTTAGTTGGCGTTCCCCAAGACCTGAACCTTATTTCAATTGTTCCTTTTGGGGTAGAAATATTGAGAAAGGCCGACATAATCCATACGACAGTAATTATTTTCACCAGAGGAACCCTATGAAATAATAAGTAGGCCTCAAGGATCCATTACTAAGGTCATTTCAGGGGGAAGAGTGTACCCTACAAAAAATCATTGGTGTCATGTTGTTGGCCCAGGAATCATGGAGATGGGAGGTCAATTGGCGACAGCTCAGGGAACCCCCAGCAACCTCTGGAGGAGCCTTGGTGTAGAATGGGTGCCAGTTCTGGGGACATCGGAGGTAAGGGGGAGTGGATGATATAAACAGGAAAGCAAGCAGAGAAGGACACTCGGAGGAGAATGGCAATGATGAAGTTTAGGGGGGGGGGGGGCGGCATAGGCTGATCCAATTCACTGCAGAGGTGGTCACATGTCCACTGCCTGCCAGTTAAAAATTGCACATGGAAATCCCCTTTTAAGAGCCGTCCAACCCCAATCACCCCTCTGCTACCAGGTTTACATTTTTTCAAACAGATCTCCATAATGGAACACTCTGATTGGATACACAGGTTTTATTTTAGAAGAATGAATAAAAAGGTGGAATAGTGAAAAAAAATTAGACCCCCACGCTTATGGTGAAAATGAAAAATTAGGAGCTGCAGCCTCTATCAATAAATTCACTCTAAGGTAAATAAAGAAGAAATGTGAAAAGGAGGGGATAGGTATGGTGCTGCTCTTATTAAGAGGTGACCTACAACCTCTAAATACTTGAGGGGTGTGTGTCACGGGTGCATTTAGTGCAAAAAGTGACTAAAAGTGCAGAAAATAAATATTTATATATTCACAAAAATCCACAAAAAAATCCTACTGTGTAAACTTCCTAACCGCTTATATATAGTGCATATTGTTATCTTCAAACAAAAATAAAATAAACACAATCCTGTGCAAAGCCTGCAATTCAAAGTGACATTTCTATGCAAAAAAATCCAACATATATGACTGGTGTATATTGTTGCTGTGAAACTGGGTTCAGAAATATGCATATACCGTCCTTAACCACTTCCCACCCGCCCTATGGTGGATTGACGTCCGGGAAGTGGTTCTGTTATCCTGACTGGACGTCATATGACGTCCAACAGGATAACATGCCGCCGCGCGCCCGCGGGGGCGCGCATCGCGGCGATCGGTGGATCGGTGTGTCAGTCTGACACACTGCTACACCGATCTTGGTAAAGAGCCTCCGGCGGAGGCTCTTTACCACGTGATCAGCCGTGTCCAATCACGGCTGATCACGCTGTCAGTAGGAAGAGCCATTGATCGGCTCTTCCTCACTCGCGTCTGACAGATGCGAGTAGAGGAGAGCCGATCGGCGGCCCTCCTGGCAGGGGGGGTCTGCGCTGATTGTTTATCAGCGCAGCCCCCCCTCAGATCACCACACTGGACCACCAGGGATCGCCACTAGGACCACCAGGGAAGGGGCAACATGTGGATGGCCAGGTATGTACCCCATGGCCATCCACATGTGCCCAGTGTGCCCAATCTGTGCCAATCAGTGCCCACAAATGGGCACTGATTGGCACCATTATGTTGCAGTGATGCCCAGCAATGCCACCCTTAGGGGCATCACTGCAAACAACCAATGCCATCAGTGCCACCCATCAGTGTCCATCGGTGCCACCTGTCAGTGCCCATCCGTGCCCACCTATCAGTGCCCATCCATGCCCATCTGTGCCATCCATCAATGCCACCTATGAGTGCCCATCAGTGCCGCCTATGAGTGCCCATCAGTGCAGCATACCAGTGCCACCTATCAGTGCCCATCAGTGCCACCTCATTGGTGCCGCCGTATCAGTGCCGCCGTATCAGTGCCCGTCAGTGCAGCCATATCAGTGCCCGTCATTGAAGAAGAAAACGTACTTATTTTACAAAAAGTTTTAACAGAAACAAAGAAAAACTTGTTTTTTTTTCAAAATTTTCGGTCTTTTTTATTTGTTGCGCAAAAAATAAAAACCGCAGAGGTGATCAAATACCACCAAAAGAAATCTCTATTTGTGGGAACAAAATGATAAAAAAAATTGTTTGGGTACAGTGTTAGATGACCGCGCAATTGTCATTCAAATTGCGACAGCGCTGAAAGCTGAAAATTGGCCTGGGCGGGAAGGTGTCTAAGTGCCCTGTATTGAAGTGGTTAAATCCTGGTGTATTAAAAAAAGTCCAATAAAGTGACAATGTTCTCCTTAAAATTGTTCTGTGCTTCTTGGAAAACACAGAGCCCCATAAGAAACGCACTCACCGCTATTATTCACCCCACAAGGAGGTATTTCACCTTCACAGTATGAGCCACTTGTGCAGCCTGTGGAGTGGGAGGAAACTTCCTGTCCTGTGTTCTCCAAGTGCCTCCTTGTCTGCGATGTAAGTGGTCTCCTCACTGTTAAAGCGGAGTTCCACCCAAAAGTGGAACTTCCGCTCATCAGATTCCTCCCCCCCTCTGGTTTCACAATTGGCACCTTTCAGGGGGGAGGGGGGGTGCAGATACCTGTATAATACAGGTATTTGCACCCACTTCCGGCATAGATATCCGCAGAATCTGCGGGTATTTACGTCACTTCCTGTCCCCCCCCCCCCCCCCCCCGCTGTCTGCTGTGAAACACACGGGTCCCAGAGACACCAGGGACCATCCGTATTGCGCTGCGTGACTCGCGCATGCGCAGTAGGGAACCGGGAAGTGAAGTCGCAAGCCTTCACTTCCTGATTCCCTCACCGAAGATGGCGGCGGCAGCACCCGAGGACCGAGAGACGGTTCGGCCTCGGGTGCCGACATCGCGGGCGCCCTGGACAGGTAAGTGTCCATGTTTTAAAAGTCAGCAGCTGCAGTATTTGTAGCTGCTGACTTTTAAAAAAAAAAATTTTTGGCGGAGGTCCGCTTTAACCTCTTAGATGTTGCCCACATGTAGAGAGGAAAGAGACTCCATAGTGTGGTACCGTACAAATATCCAAAAATGTATTAATAATACTGATGGGAACTCACATTTAATAAAAATCTTTAAAAGCAAAAACAGTATTTACAAACAGGAAACCGGAGCGATCTGCGCTCCACGGCTCGAAACCGGAAGTGATGCAATGACGCTGTATGGTCCCGCCCAAAGGCCAAAGGTGAAATACCTCCTTGTGGGGTGAATAATAGCGGTGAGTGCGTTTCTTATGGGGCTCTGTGTTTTCCAAGAAGCACAGAACAATTTGAAGGAGCACATTGTCACTTTATTATTGGACTTTTTTTTTATACACCAGGGTTTAAGGACGGTATATGCATATTTCTGAACCCAGTTTCACAGCAACAATATACACCAGTCATATATGTTGGATTTTTTTGCATAGAAATGTCACTTTGAATTGCAGGTTTTGCACAGGATTGTGTTTTTATTTTATTTTTGTTTGAACATAACAATATGCACTATATATAAGCGGTTAGGAAGTTTACACAGTAGGATGTTTTTGTGAATATATAAAAATGTATTTTCTGCACTTTTAGTTACTTTTTGCACTAAATGCACCCGTGACACACACCCCTCAAGTATTTAGAGGTTGTAGGTCACCTCTTAATAAGAGCAGCACCATACCTATCCCCTCCTTTTCACAAAAAGGTGAAATAATCACATTGCACACAAGCGCATTATGAAGCTTCATTTCAGCAAACACATTTCCAGAAAAATATCAGAAAATGTAAAAAAACAAAAACAAACAAAACACAAAAAGGCTGCAGTGTACATATCTGTTATGCCGCGTACACACGAGCGGACTTTCCGGCAGACTTGGTCTGGTGGACCGGACTCCGTCGGACAATTCGATCGTGTGTGGGCTCCAGCTGACTTTTTTTCCCCAAAAGTCAGATGAACCTAGAAATAAAACATGTTTCAAATCTTTCCGACGGACTTGAGTCCGGTCGAAATATCCGCTCATCTGTATGCTAGTCCGACGGACAAAAACCCACGCTAGGGCAGCTATTGGCTACTGGCTATCAACTTCCTTATTTTAGTCCGGTGTACGTCATCACGTACGAATCCATCAGACTTGGTGTGATCGTGTGTAGGCAAGTCCGTTCCTTCAAAAGTCCATCGGAAAATCCGTTGGACAAGTCCGGTCGAAAAGTCCGCCCGGGTGTACGCGGCATTACATTCTCCAGCCTGGGCCAAATACACCGCCCATTACAGAGGACTACAGGCCTAAAAAGGGAGGTCCCTGGAAACAAGAGGGCCGGTGCACTGTGAAAATGCTGCTTAGGAAGAAGAGAACACAACAAGCTTACATCAGAGTGTATACTGCCATTTTCACCCGGAGCGGATATTATAGGTGGAGCTAATGTACTGCATTTCCAACTGTCTTCTTTTTATCCTTCAGATACTCCAGTGGTGACCGCCTCCCCCTCCTAATAAATAGTGACTAGCATTATGGCCCAAAAGCACCGGGTCCACGGGTCAATCCTCATAACATTATCTACAAAGTATTAGTATATTCCTATATGGTACAAAAAATCTGATCGGTTATTCTCCATCAAGCCAGTCCTAATATGTGTGACTGTGGGGGGAGATTAGAGTGTAAGCTCCTCTGGTACAGAGACTGACGTGAACAGCCAAGTCATGGCTGGGACATTGGGTGGGCAGGAGGTGCGGCTGGCCCTAGGCACGGTGGTATCATGTGAGGTGGGGGGCACCACAAGGAAATTTGGGGGGAGGGGATTTGTATTTGGAAAGGGGAATTTGGGGGGCAGCAGGGGGTATTGTTCTAGAAGGGGAAATTTGCATGGGGGGAGGCGTGCTAATTTAAGGGGATTTGTGCTGGGGGGGGGGGGTTTATAGTGGGGGGATGTGTACTAGGTGGGAAAATTTTAGGGGTAGAGAATTTGTGCTAGGAGGGCGATTTTTTTTTTTTTTTTTTTTTTTTTTTTTTTTTTTGGGGGGCATTTGAGAGGGGGGGATTTGTTCTGGGAGGAAGGGGAATGTATGCTCAGGGGGTAAGCATGCAGATTAGTACTCGGTATTTTTGTGGACACAATGCTCATACATCTTGGAGGGGAGAGGAGGAGGGGGGGGGGGGGGACGGTTTTGGCCCTGGGCTGTAGATGACATTGTCCTGGCATTGGGCTAAGTGTTCTCTGTACAGCACTGCGGTATATGTCAGAGCTATATAAATTATATAATAGTGTGGAGAAATGCTGACATGAAGAAAGAGGATGGGGTCAGCACTGGAGTAGCTGAGTGATATGTGCAGTGGGATAATTAAACACTGAGTAAAGTTTCATTTAAAATAATCTAAATACATTTCAGGTGAAGGAAAATAAAAAAAGTGACAATTCTAATAAACGGTTCTCTTTGGAAAGCAGCCACAGCCTGAGTAGAACAGCCTGTTACTTGCCAGCATGTGGCTGTGGAGGACTCTTGCTCTCTCTGTAAGCAGCGGTCTCTCTCCAGAGGAATTATACACCTTCCGAGTCAGAATTCTCCAATCAGAATAGAGCATGAGCTTTTCCTATTGCACGGCTAAAGGTCTGACTCAGCAGGGGGTGTGTATCAGACCTCGGTGCAGAGACCACTGTTTCCACAGAGAGCAAGGTTCCTCTGCAGCATGCTGGCAGGGGACAGGCTTCCTCCACTGAGGCTGTGGTTTCTTTCTAAGGAAATTAAATAGGAAGACTGTGAACACTTCTGGTTAGGATGCACCAGAAACGTATTCAGCCGATTTATACTGAAGGTTCAGTTGAGCTTCAATGGCGTCCGTCTCTTTACATTTCACCCAACTGAAAGGAGCGTTGTAAAGGAGCCCCGTCATGATGTAAACCGACTCATACAAGAAGATGCTAGACCAGCGAAGCCGCATCTATTCTTCCATCAGAGATCTTATACAAGAGTTTCTGCCTCATGGCGGGGGCCCCTTTATAAAACTGAATGAGGATGTGGTCTATGACATCACAACGTTCCTTGTGTCCCAAACAATGAATGCGATCATTTCTCATATTTACATCATGAAAAGCAAATCTTTATTGATTTGCGATAAACAGCAATTCTACGGTCAATCTTAAGCAGAAGAAAAATATACAAAAATTTACAGAGAGGAAGAAAATAAAAAATAAAATAAGACATTGTGAAATCCGGGGACCCAGAAAGGTGTCCTTTGGTTGGAGGGACGAGTTTGACATTTCTGAGAAAAATGAGCAACTGAGAATAAAACTATCTGGCCTTTAAAGTGACCCTTTCATAAAAGAGATGGGGGCTGCCATTGCAGATTTTTTTTTTTTTTTTTTTTTTTTGGAAAATGCCAGTTACTTGGCTTTCTTATGCTTTGATACCTTAAAGCTGAACTCCAGGTATGGATTTTATTGATTAGTGCAGCTTGGAGCAATGTATGTATGTGCCATACCTGTGAAGCAGAGAATTACTGTAGTAACTACTACTACTACTACTGTTTTCCAGGTTCTGAGCAGCTACCCTGCTCTACAGTAGCCAAAACAGGAGGGCGCTTGCTTGGCAGGAACACCATTCGCAGGCCATGCATTGTTCTTAATGGTTGCAAGGTGTTCTCTGACTGGAAGGAGGTAGAAAAGCGGCGTGGTGATGTCACAATCTCCACCTAGTCCAACCAGAGAACACCTTACATTTGTTGAGAAAAATGCAAGGCATTCTGTGAAGGGTACCTGTGCCAAGCAAGCGCCCTGTCCAACCCCCCACCCCCACAGGTACAGCATATATATACTCACATTGGTCCAAGGTGGGCAAAGCAAAGGGGAACTCTGGCTGAGACTGGAGGACCCCATTAAATTAGCAAAGGTATTATCTACGGGTACATCGTCAGATCAGATATAAAAGGACGTATCCAATACCAGGTCCAGAAGGTAAATTCGGGGACCCACCACGCCTCGTTTAAGATGAGCCAATTAAACATTTACAATCAAATTTTGTTTTAAAAAACATCCCTGCAAATGACACATACAAAAAAAAAACCAGGCAAGCATGATAAATAGGCAACGATTCCCAAATTCCCTCAGCATATCAGTCTTATATAAAGGGAAAAAAATGAAAAGGGATCGATTTAAAATGACTCCCGGGCCGGAGTCAGCAAAATTGTCCGGGAATTCGGGGGGGGGGGGGGGGGCCTCTTATACACAGCGAGTCTACCTGCACAAAGCATTGATGATGATTGGTAAGCTGCCGCAGAGAGCGCGAGGCTGCGTGGTTAGGGACGTCACCGCGGGGAGACGTGTGAGGAGAGCAGTACAAAGAGTTTCAAGCTGCGCGTCTTCCAAATAAAAAAAAAAATAAGAGTCCTTATTTGTCCCGGGATTGTTTCTGCTCAAAGAACTGGAAAAAAAAAATTAAAATAAATACATTTTAGTAGTTACAGTCAATAAAAATGGAGACCTACTTTAGTCCAATAACATGGAAGAGTCTAAATGACCCCTCAGGTGTCTATTGCTCCAACCAACCCCCCAATGCATCTTTTTTTTAAACATACTTACCTTTTTTAGGATACTTCTAGGATTTGCTTTTATTTGACTTTTACTTTTCTCCAGCCAGCAAGTGAGTCGGGACCCTCTAACACTTACCCGAGTCTCATCTCTCTCTCTAGCGCTGTCCATGAGCGTCACGGCCGTCCAGGACTCTCCTGATTAGCTGAGATACAGCAATGGCGCCATTGGCTTCCACTGCTGTCAAAGTCATTTAGCAAATCAGGAGACAGAGGGGGCGGTGCCGAACCGGGGCTCTTTGTCTGAATGGACACAGGAAGCTGCTACTCGCCTCAAGTGCCCCCTGTAACGAAACGTCCCACACTCCGCTTGAGTGCTTTCGTCATACCACTTCCTCCCAGTCTGAATCTAGATATCAGATATTCCAACCGCTATTAACGACAAACAAGACGATACTTGCTTGATTGCTGAACATGAACTGTTTATTAGAACCAGAATACAGTCTTTTTTTACACTTTTAACACAAGGGGTTAGATAACGAGGTAGGGCTGTCTCCTGGATACTCCCCCCTCCCCTCTAGCAACAACTTAGCAGACAACTATATAATTAGCATGTTAATTAACACAGCACTTAAGGCAGCCCAGGTGACCAGACAGTCCGTCTCCAGAGGTCAATGTGATCAGCTCTTTCAATGATCATATATTGTTCAGAATTAAACAAGCTAAGAATAGTCTTTACATATTGTGGATACATATTACTGTCCCATGTTAAGTAATCCAAGACATATTTTCTCAGTCACCCTGTGCCAGGATGGCACAGGGTGACTTAGACATAAGAGGTGCATGGGGAGCTGAAACAAGGGTTTCCCAACCTTTCCAAGGGATTCTGGGCTCCACGGGTCCTCCCGTCACACCCCCATAGCAAACTGCTGTGGGGGCACTGAACAGAAGGCAGGGGCCAGGTGCACCAAACACAGACCCCCCTTGATGGATCCCCAGTCTACACAGACCCCCCAGAGGGATCCCCGATCTACACAGACCCCCCCCCCCAAAGGGATCCCCGGTCTACACAGACCCCCCCAGAGGGATCCCCGGTCTACACAGACCCCCCCAGAGGGATCCCCAGTCTACACTTCCCCCTGGATGGATCCCATGTCTACCAGACCCCCCTGGATTGATCCCCTATCTACATAGCCCCCCTGGATGGGTCTCTGGTCTACAGAGGGACCCCCCTGGAAAGGTCTCTGGTCTACACAGAGCCCCCATCCAGAGGGATCCCCAGCCTACACAGGCCCTCCCCAGAGGGTTGCCTGGTCTACACAGACCCCCCCCCCAGAGGGATTCCCGGTCTACACAGACCCCTCTGGATGGATCCCCGGTCTACACAGACCCCCCCCAGAGGGAATCCTGGTCTACACAGACCCCCCTGGATAGGTCTTTGGTCTAACACAGACCCCCTGTGTGGATCTCCAGTCTACACAGGTCCCCCAGGATGGATCCCTGGTCTACACAGAACCCCCCCCCCCCCCCCCCCCGGACAGAAAATGGAGACAATACAGGAGGTTTCTGGCCGACTTCCCGTCTGTGGCTGGAACTAAAGAGAAATGGGCTGAATAAATCTCCTCCACTCAGGAAGAGCCTTGAATTTTTATCAATGAAAACAAGACTTCCTTTGGCTGAGGTGGAAATCGTGATGTCACCCACCTGCCTCTCCATCTTGGCTAATTCAGAGGAAGTCTTGTATTCATTGCAAGAATTATTCAGCCCGACTCTATTTAATTCCGACAGCAGACAGGAAGTTGTCTGTACTACTGCCAGAAGACATCACCATCTAATCTATATAGCTAACACTACTACAATATATTACAACACACATAGCAGTCATGACATCCTGTAATGGGGTTCATCTGGGCCAGCTCGGCCAAAACACTCTCTAAAGTGATATTACAACCTGAGTTTTACTTTACCTTGTTAGTCAAGTCCATCTAAAGATATCCACACAATACAATCTGATTGTACAATTTCCATTAGATTTACCAAAACTACCGTATTTATCGGCGTATAACACGCACCGGCGTATAACACGCACCCCAATTTAGGAGGGAATTTTAGGGAAAAAAAAACTTTTAGGAGGGAAGTTGAAGGGAAAAAAACTTACATTTAAATGCCCATCATTGCAGCCTTCTCAGTGCAGCCTTCCCCAGTGCAGCCTTCCCCAGTGCAGCCATGTCAGTGCAGCCTTCTCAGTGCAGCCATGTCAGTGCAGCCATGTCAGTGCAGCCATGTCAGTGCAGCCTTCCCCAGTGCAGCCATGTCAGTGCAGCCATGTCAGTGCAGCCTTGTCAGTGCAGCCATGTCAGTGCAGCCTTGTCAGTGCAGCCTTCCCCAGTGCAGCCATGTCAGTGCAGCCTTGTCAGTGCAGCCTTCCCCAGTGCAGCCATGTCAGTGCAGCCTTGTCAGTGCAGCCTTCCCCAGTGCAGCCATGTGAGTGCAGCCTTGTCAGTGCAGCCTTCCCCAGTGCAGCCATGTCAGTGCAGCCTTGCCAGTGCAGCCTTCCCCAGTGCAGCCTTGTCAGTGCAGCCTTCCCCAGTGCAGCCTTGTCAGTGCAGCCTTCCCCAGTGCAGCCTTGCCCCAGTGCAGCCTTTCCCCAGTGCAGCTTTCCCCAGTGCAGCCTTCGATCCCGTCCCTGCTTCAAAATCGTCGACCGCGATTTGAAAATGGCGCCGCCGGCGCCGAAATACACAGAGTCGGTCCTCGGCTCTTTCCGGCGGCTCTCGTTTACTTTCGGTCCCACTCGTAGTCCCGAGCGGAGCTATCCGAGTAGGTTCGGATAGCTCCGCTCGGGACTACGAGTGGAGCCGAAAGTAAACGAGAGCCGAGGACCGGCTCTGTGTATTTCGGCGCCGGCGGCGCCATTTTCAAATCGCGGTCGGCGATTTTAAAGTTTTGACAGCTCCGGATCGCAGGGCATCGGCGTATAACACGCACCTGCGACTTTCCCCTGATTTTAAGGGGAAAAAAGTGCGTGTTATACGCCGATAAATACGGTATATGATGGCTTTGGTAAATTTAAAGCCTGTCTAATTTGTCCAATCAAATCAGGTGTTAGCTCCCCTTTTAAGAGAAGCCCCTCCTTGAAGATGTCATGGGTGTAGTTAGTGCCCATATAAATGCCAGCCGTGGGAGGGACAAAAGGGTCCAAGGCATGGGAACTGGATACCCCAGAGCTTCTATTGCCTCGTTTCCACTGAGCAGATCGGTTCGGTATGGTACGCTATTTGGAGTGTTTCCATTATGAAAGCGGCCCATACAACCGAACCGAACCGCACCATTCAGGGTCCTGCTTCAGATGTGGGGCCATAGAAAATGGTACGGTTCGGTTAGGGCGGAGCTACGATACATTCCACTGATTGGTGGACGTGTGACGCCATGCTAGGCATTTTTTCTAAACCCTCGTATGGCCCCTGTCGGTCCGACTTGCAGTGGAAACGCTCGCCTGAATAGGCCGGACCATTCTAACCCTTCCAAACTGTACCGACCCGAACCGATCCGCTCAGTGGAAAGGAGGCATAAGATGTAGTCTCCTGCAAAGCTGATCCAAAGGGCTCTTTGCAGGGCAGAAGTCCCAGGAGAGGAGGTACAGACCATGGGAGGAAAAGATGTAGTCTGCTTCTGCAGGTCCTCTAGCAGGGGGCATACGTTGTCTACCAAGGTAGGTTTATAAACATCCTGATGGTCAAGATGATAAGCAGTAGTTATGAGCTTGGGGGGTTGTTTCCTTCAGTGAAATCTCGGCTGTCATGTAATAGTGATCCAGGGGGCATAGAGCCACTAGGTCCCTTGTACGATGCATTAATTTGCCTATCCCCCCCCCCCCCCCCCCCCAGTGCCATCCATGGTGTTTCCTGAGCTCTCACCTGTCCCTCCCAGGGCTGCAGTAAATGGTTTACGGATGCCAAGCAGGAGGAAGCTTTCTGATCTCCTCTGCCATGAATGCACCCGGATGCAATAAGGATTTTAGTACTTCCGGGTTCAGCATTATCATTCCTTAGCTACTAAAGCTAGTCAAGCATTATGATCTGTATAGGGCAGAGGAGGGATTGGAGGATCTAATCTGCTGGTGGTTTCCTGTAAAGAGGACCTGTCACTTAGCCAATGCATGACCGTGCAATTGCCGGTTAAAGAATCGTTGAAATGCTCTGGTCATGAAAGGTGTGGAATCTTCCAGAGGTTTAGTGGTTAAAGAAAATAGGAATGGACCTCTTATATCATCTTCAATTTTTTTAAGCATTTAGATTAAAACATAAAATGGGCCGGGGAGAAGTCTAGCTGCCCGAACACCAGTAGAATTGGGTTTTAAATGATTTGGTTTTAAGAATGTTCAATTTTGTAATCCTTAGTGGGATCAATGTTCATTTTAGACGCGGGAAAGAGAAAATGTGAAGGACTGGGATGGAAAAAAGTTCTGAAATCTATGAATTTCTAATCATAATTTGGATTTTCCTTCCGGAAATTCCAAACTCTATTGTTACAGTGCCTTGAAAAAGTATTCACACCCCTTGAAATTTTCCACATTTTGTCATGTTACAACCAAAAACATAAATGTATTTTATTGGGATTTTATGTGATAGACCAACACAAAGTGACACATAATTGTGAAGTGGAAGGAAAATGATAAATGGTTTTCAATTTTTCTTACAAATAAATATGTGAAAAGTGTGTGTGTGTGGGGGGGGGATTGTATTCAGCCCCCTTTACTCTGATACCCCTAACTAAAATCTAGTGGAACCAATTGCCTTCAGAAGTCACCTAATTAGTAAATAGAGTCCACCTGTGTGTCTTTTAATCTCAGTATAAATACCGCTGTTCTGTGAAGCCCTCAGAGGTTTGTTAGAGAACCTCAGTGAACAAACAGCATCCTGAAGGCCAAGGAACACACCAGACAGGTCAGAAAGGTCAAAAAGTTGTAGAAAAGTTTTTATAGCAGGGTTAGGTTATAAAGAAAATATACCAAGCTTTGAACATCTCACGGAGCTCTGTTCAATCCATCATCTGAAAATGGAAAGAGTATGACACAACTGCAACCTACCAAGACATGGCCGTCCACCTAAACTGACCGGCCGGGCAAGGAGAACGTTCATCAGAGAAGAGCCAAGAGGTCCATGGTAGCTCAGGTGGGAGAATCTGTCCACAGGACAACTATTAGTCGTGTTCTCCACAAATCTGACCTTTATGGAAGAGTGACAAGAAGAAAGACATTGGTGAAAGAAAGTCATAAGAAGTCCTGTTTGTAGTTTGTGAGAAGCCATGTGGAGGACACAGCAAACATGTGGAAGAAGGTGATCTGGTCAGATGAAACCAAAACTGAACTTTTTGACCTAAAAGCAAAACGCTATGTGTGGGGGGAAAACTAACACTGCACATCACCCTGAACACAGCATCCTCACCGTGAAACATGGTGGTGGCAGCATCATGTGGTGGGGATGCTTTTCTTCAGCAGGGACAGGGAAGCTGGTCAGAGTTGATGGGAAGATGGATGGAGACAAATACAGGACAATCTTAGAAGAAAACCTGTTAGAGTCCTCAAAAGATTCGAGACTGGGGCGGAGGTTCACCTTCCAGCAGGACAACGACCCGAAACATACAGCCAGAGCTACAATGGAATGGTTTAGATCAAAGCATATTCATGTGTTAGAATGGCCCAGTCACAGTTCAGACCTAAATCACATTGAGAATCTGTGACAAGACTTGAAAATTGCTGTTCACAGACGCTCTCCATCCAATCTGACAGAGCTTGAGATATTTTACAAAGAAGAATGGGGAGAAATGTCCCTCTCTAGATGTGCAAAGCTGGTAGAGACACCCCCAAAAAGACTTGCAGCTGTAATTTTTGGTTGTAATATGACAAAAATGTGGAAATTTTCAAGGGGTATGAATACTTTTTCAAGGCACTGTACAAGCAAGAAAAGTTGGTAGTGCTTTCAAATAACATTCCCCAAGTCATCGAATGTACTGCGGGATGTTTGTACGAATGTTTCTTTGAAAACCTACTAGTGTATGGCCAGCTTTAGGTTGAGGGCAAAGTAGTGAAGAGAAAAAAAAAGGGGGGTGGGGGGGGGTGATAAGGGAAGGTAAGCTTGTATGGGGGTAATGAAAGGGGAGTGTTTCAGAGAGGGGTGCAGTTCAAAGTAGAAGGGCTTTGTGTGCCATTGAGAAGGTGATTAGCTACACTTGATTGGGATTACAAGTCACTTTTAGGAGGGGGGTGATCCTTTTTCCAACTCAAGGGATTCTGTTTTTTTTTTTTTTTACCTGACATGTTGGTGTTATATCTTTCATTTGGATGTTATAAGTTGCACTGCGTAAATACAGCTGGATAAAACCAAAAATGTGTCTGTCTTCCTTTTACAGGCTGGAAAAACTACAAAATGTGATTATTTTAAAGGGGGTGATTCTTTTCTACACCCATTGTATATAACTACAAACTGGCCATAGACAGGAGGATATGAAAACATGCACAGACACCGATTAAACTATATTCCATCAAACCTCAATCCCTTTACATTTATACATACACTATATTACCAAAAGTATTGGGACACCTGCCTTTACCCACACATGAACTTTAATGACATCCCAGTCTTAGTCCATAGGGTTCAATATTGAGTTGGCTCCACTCTTTGTAGCTATAACAGCTTCAACTCTTCTGGGAAGGGCGTCCACAAGGTTTAGGAGGGTGTCTATGGGAATGTTTGACCATTCTTCCAGAAGCGCATTTGTGAGGTCAGGCATTGATGTTGGATGAGAAGGCCTGGCTCGCAGTCTCTGCTCTAATTGATCCAAAAGATGTTCTATCAGGCTGAGGTCAGGACTCTGTGCAGGCCAGTCAAGTTCCTCCACCCCAAACTCCCTCATCCATGTCTTTATGGACCTTGCTTTGTGCACTGGTCCCAATCATTTGGTGGAGGGGGGATTATGGTGTGTGGGGGTTGATTTTCAGGGGTTGGGTTTGGCTCCTTAGTTCCAGTGAAGGGATCTCTTAAGACGTCAGCATACCGAGACATTTTGGACAATTTCACGCTCCCAACTTTGTGGGCCCCTTCCTGTTCCAACATGACTGCACACGTAGGGTTGCCACCGAGGCAAATGTAATGTGTTCGGTTTTAAAGGGATGAGGTGGCAACTCTACGTGTGCAGTCATGTTGGAACAGGAAGGGGCCCACAAAGTTGGGAGCATGAAATTGTCCAAAATGTCTCGGTATGCTGACGCCTTAAGAGATCCCTTCACTGGAACTAGGGGGCCAAGCCCAACCCCTGAAAAACAACCCCCCCACACCATAATCCCCCCTCCACCAAATGATTTGGACCAGTGCACAAAGCAAGGTCCATAAAGACATGGATGAGCGAGAAAGAAATGACATTTTCAGGAGGCGTTCTATACACCAGCTGTGTACAGAGCGCCTCCAGGTGGCCATATTTCATTTTACAAAAAATGACAGCGGCTGCAGATTGAAAAGGAAAGGGCATTTTTAATAACATTCAATGTAAATATGACTTGAGTCGCAATTGTATATGTTATATTATTTTTTTTATTTTATTTGCAATTTTTTCCCTATAAAAATGGAGTTACCCTTTATCCCCTTCAATACCGAGCACTTTCACCCCTTCTAGCCCAGGCCTATGTTCAGTTTTCTGCGCTCTCACACTTTGAATGACAATTGCGCGGTCATGCAACACTGTGCCCAAATGATATTTTTATTACTTTATTCACATAAATAGAGCTTTCTTTTGGTGGTATTTAATCACCACTGGGGGTTTTATTTTTTGGTAAACAAACGAAAAAAAGACTGAAAATTTTGAAAACAAAAAAAAGTTTTTCTTAGTTTCTGTTTTAAAATGTTGTAAATAAATACGTTTTCTCGTTCACTGATGGGCACTGATGAGGAGGCACTGAAGGGCACCGATGAGGAGGCACCAATGGGCACTGATGAGGGGGGACTGATGGGCACTGATGAGGCAGCACTGAGGAGCACTGATGAGGAGGCACTAAAGGGCACCGATGAGGAGGCACTGATGGGCACTGATGAGGAGGCACTAATGGGCACTGATGGGGGGGACTGATGGGCATTGATGAGGCAGCACTGAGGAGCACTGATGAGGAGGCACTGATGAGGAGGCACTAATGGGCACTGATGGGGGGGACTGATGGGCATTGATGAGGCAGTACTGATGAGCACTGATAAGGAGGCACTGATGAGCAATGATAGGCAGCACTGGTGTGCACTGTTGGCATAGGACACCCCTACCCCTGAGGGTGGTCCATGGTTTTTAAAGCATAAATAAAATAAAATATAGTACAGATATAATCATATTAAAAGCAGCTTAGACGTCGATACATGACGTTGGCGGGGACCCGCTCAGGACCGGGGGGTACTTCAGCTGGGACTGAATGGCAGTTTACTCCTCTACTTTGTTTCACAAGGAAGGGATCACTTGGAGCAGCACTCATCATCACATGGGTAATGGTGGACATATTCATGTCTTCACACATATTTATTGGACACACACATATTCTTTAGTGCACTTATTGTACACTCACACACCTTTCCTTGGGTTTGTCTAGACCTTATTTATTTTTTATCTGCTACACATACACCTTGATCTCACTTACCCTCTAGACACTAGGGGTGCTGAAATTAATCGTTGCATCGATGCATCGCCATTCGGGTGTCCCAGATGCGGCATCGATGCATAAGGACCAGAAAATCAATTGCCGGGTGATGTCATCCCGACTTGCCCCGCCCCTATCGGGTGAGTGCTTCGAGCGTGTTGTTAAAATGACTTTGTTTTAATAAATGCCGTGTTACAATGAATGATGTGCCCCGCTGTATGTGCTTTTTAAAAAAATATGTCACTTCATACCGAATTTCACAGGACAATAAATCCCGCTCATGTGACTGCCCGTCCCGCCTCTCTCCGCTCTCCTCTCACGTCTCTCCTGACGTCAGCGGGGAATTCTCAGCTGACTATACGGGCGGGGCTGAGAATTCCCATACAGCGGGGCATATCATTCATTGTAACACGGCATTTATTAAAACAAAGTCATTTTAACAACAGTAAGTAGAGTACAAATGTGTTTGTACTCTACTTACACCTCACGCTCCGTGCTGACAGGTCCCTGGGCTTCCCTTTGCACATTCCACTGTTAACTCCTAGTGTGCTGGAAGGTGCAAGCAGGAATGCCAAGGAACTGTCAGCACCAGTGGTGGCCTGTGCATTGTGGGGGGGGGGGGGGGTTAGTGAAGTGATGGCTGCATTTAATGGGCACAGGTGGCTGCATTTAATGGGCACAAGTGGCTGCATTTGACGGGCACAGGTGGCTGCATTTGATGAGCACAAGTGGCTGCATTTGACGGGCACAAGTGACTGCGTTTGATGGGCACAAGTGGCTGCATTTGATGGGCACAGGTGGCTGCATTTAACGGGCACAAGTGGCTGCATTTGATGGGCACAGGTGGCTGCATTTGATGGGCACAGGTGGCTGCATTTAACGGGCACAAGTGACTGCATTTGACGGGCACAGGTGGCTGCATTTGATGGGCACAGGTGGCTGCATTTGATGGGCACAGGTGGCTGCATTTAACGGGCACAAGTGGCTGCATTTGATGGGCACAGGTGGCTGCATTTAACGGGCACAAGTGGCTGCATTTGACGGGCACAAGTGGCTGCGTTTGACGGGCACAAGTGACTGCGTTTGATGGGCACAGTGGCTGCATTTGATGGGGGAGGTTCAGTATTTTTCAGTTTGTTTGCGCCCCCCCCCCCCCCCCAAAATTTTGAGCACCAGCTGCCACTGGTCAGCACAGAGACAGTACAGGGAACTTCACAGGGCAGCTGTGGATTGTAATCCCTCCTGACCTCCCAGCAGCCGTGTGTGTGAATGCCTGTACCCTGTAGTGCATCAGATTAGTGCACTTTTTAAGGGAGTCAGGTTATTTTTAATTCAAAGTGGAGTTCCAGTCAACTTTTTGTTTATTAAAAGTCAGCAGTTATAAAAAAAGTGTATCTTCTGACCTTTGATAAACAGACACTCACCTGTCCCACAATCCAGCGACGTGGCCACCCAAACCCTCCATTCTATCCCCCGCCTGTCCACGGCGCTGGCAGTACTACTGTGGGCATCCGGCTGTGACAGCTTGCAGCATCACAGCCGGGTGCGCATGTCTCACTGCGCTGTCCTGCATAGCCGGGCAATCTTTTGGGAACGGTGATGTGTCCCAGAAGATTGCAGGGTGGAAGGGCCGCCTAGGCGGCCCAAGCTGAAGTTGCAGCCCGTCGGTAATCGTGATGCATCGCGGAATCGAATCGAAACGTTGACCAGTGAAGATGCGCACCCCTACTAGACACTCTATTCGTATTTATATAACCCTCATTTGTGAAACACATGCACTTTTTGACCTTAGAGTCACATTTGTTTTTGATATTCACAGTTTTTTATTTAACATTTTTTTTCACAGATATGGTCAAAATGTGGACACACAACACTTATTGGATGGGTGGTGTGAGTATTTGGGTTGGTCCGTGGCTGCAGTTTCCCCTGGCCCTCTCTCCGATTTACCCTGTCTCAACCCCGGGTGAGACAGTTTGTTCCAGACCAGACAACCATGTAATCCCATTGCTGGAATTGGGCATAATTTACAGGTCACTGTGTAAGTAATTTTCTGTAAGCAGTTATTTCTGATATTTCCTCTCTATTAGAAGGTTATAGATACTAATAGTTACTTTATTTATTTGATTTTCCAGTAAATTCGTGCATCTTACCCCT
The DNA here is from genome assembly GCA_037952835.1 of Lithobates septentrionalis. Taxonomy (NCBI): domain Eukaryota; kingdom Metazoa; phylum Chordata; class Amphibia; order Anura; family Ranidae; genus Lithobates; species Lithobates septentrionalis. The sequence continues at coordinate 195,484 of JBBDGP010002927.1, read as the reverse complement.
GATGACTGGCAGGAAGCCAAGAAACACGTCGGGTTTTAAACAAAGGGTGCCTAGCTAAGCTTGTTTTAATTATGAACTTTAATATCACTATTCTCCCTTGTCTGTATCTGTATCATGTGATTTATGTATTTTTGATTTGTAAATGTATTGATTTATCTATTTCTTTGTAAGAATTGTATTAATCATGTCCATTGATTTGTTTGCATTCAATTTATTATTATTAATATTATTATTATAAATATATTAATCTTTTATGATTATATCTGTACTATATATTATTTTATTTATGCTTTAAAAACCATCGACAACCCTGAGGGGTTAATGACATCAAGGAATACAAAAAATGAGGGTTTCCCAAAAGGTAACCCCAGGTCGGACTTTTTAGGCACAGCAAACAAAAGGGTACAAAAAAATACTAACATTTATTGAAACATATGTACGACAATACATATGGTACAGAGAAAAGGGAACAAGAAAAAAACATCAGAAAATCATATACATAAAAATATATGACATGAGCCCTAATGCGTCAACGCGTTTCCTTGTTGAACTTCTTCAGGACACATTTGGGGGTCATTGATTGCAAGAAAAGAAAAAGGGTCTCATTATCTAGAATAAAAAACGCATCATTTATAATAACATATATTAACTACTTAACAACCGGCCCATAGCCGAATGACAGCTACAGGGCAGTTGCATAACTCTGGAAGGGTGTACAGTGACGTCCTTTCAGAATCCCGCTCTCGCGCGCCCCCTGGGGTGCGCACCCGAGAACATCCGCCTGGCCACACCCGAGAACATCCGCCGGGTCCAGAGTGATCGCGGCCGTTTACCACGCGATTGCTCCATCAAATGACGGAGCGGTCACTTGTAAACAAACCGGCGTCATGTCATGATGCCGGTTCTTCTCTCCCCTATGTGTACCAAACTGTACAGTGGAGGGGAGGGATCGGTGGCAGCAGTGCTGTGGGCTGGATCTGTAGTGCCCACAGCGCTGCTCAGTGACAATTGCAGTCACATCCATGAATCCATCCATCCATGCTCAGCCATCCCTCCATACTCTGCAATACCCTGCCATACTCTGCAATACCCTGCCATACTCTGCCAATACCATGCCATACTCTGCCAATACCCTGCCATACTCTGCCAATATTTTGCCAATACTCTGCAATACTCTGCCATACCCTGCCAATACTCTGCAGTACCCAGCCATGCTCTGCAATACCCTGCCATACTCTGCAATACCCTGCCATACTCTGCCAATACTTTGCCAATACTCTTCAATACTCTGCCATACCCTGCCAATACTCTGCAGTACCCAGCCATACTCGGTGATACCCAGCCATACTCAGCCATACTCTGCAATACCCTGCCATACTCGGTGATACCCAGCCATACTCAGCCATACTCTGCAATACCCAGCCATACTCTGCAATACCCAGCCATACTCGGTGATACCCAGCCATACTCTGCAATACCCAGCCATACTCTGCAATACTCGGTGATACTCTGCAATACCCAGCCATACTCGGCGATACCCAGCCGTACCCAGCCATACTCTGCCATGCTCAGCCATACTCAGCTGTACTCGGCCTCTGTATGTGGCCAGGCTGTGGAAGTCTCACATGTGGTATTGCCGTACTCAGGGGGAGTAGGAGAATCTATTTTGGGGTGTCATTTTTGGTATGTACATGCTATGTGTTAGAAATATTGTATAAATGGACAATTTTGTGGTAAAAAAAAATGCGTTTTAACCACTTCCTGCCCGCCGGCTGTCATATGACGTCCTTGAATTTGTGCGGGGATATCTGAATGATGGGTGCAGCTACAGGCATCATTCAGATATCAGCTTTTTCAGCCGGCGATTCCCTACACCACAAGAATGATCATAGCGGCTGTTCCGCTGCTTGATCGTTCTTACGGGAGGCGAAAGGGGAAGCCCCTCCCTCCGGTGCTTCTACCGACTCAACGCTACGATCGAAGCCAGGATCGTTTTTTTATTTCTGGCTTCCCAGCCTAGAGGTGAGATGTGGGGTCTTATTGACCCCACATCTCACTGTAAAGAGGACCTGTCATGCCATATTCCTATTACAGGGGATGTTTACATTCCTTGTAATAGGAATAAAAGTGATCAAAAAATTTATTTTTGGGAAAAAAGTGTCAAACTAAAATAAATAAAGTAAAAGGAATAATAAAAAAAAAAATCCCTGTGTGCTTGCGTGCAGAAGCGAACGCATACGTAAGTCCCGCCCATATATGAAAACATGTGAGGTATCGCTGCGAACGTTAGAGCGAGAGCAATAATTTTGGCCCTAGACCTCCTCTGTAACTCAAAACATGTAACCAGTAAAACATTGTAAAGTGTCACCTATGGAGATTTTTAAGTAGCGAAGTTTGGCGCCATTCCACGAGCGTGTGCAATTTTGAAGGGTGACATGTTAGGTATCTATTTACTTGGCGTAACTTCATCTTTCACATTATGCAAAAACATTGGGCTAACTTTACTGTTTTTTTTTTTTTTTAAAGCACAAAACAGTTTTTTTTCCAAAAAAAAGCGTTAGAAAAATTGCTGCACAAATACCGTGCGAGATAAAAAGTTGCAACAACCGCCATTGTATTCTCTAGGGTCTTTGCTAAAAAAACATATATAATGTTTTGGGGTTCTATGTAATTTTCTTGCAAACAAATGATGATTTTAGGAGAGAAATGTCAGAATTGGCCCGGGTGCTCCAGAACGCCTGGAGGTGCTCCCTGCATGTTGGGCCTCTGTATGTGGCCACGCTGTGTAAAAGTCTCACACATGTGGTATCGCCGTACTCGGGAGTAATAGCAGAATGTGTTTTGGGGTGTAATTTGTGGTATGCATATGCTGTGTGTGAGAAATAACCTGCTAATATGACAATTTTGTGAAAAAAAAATAAAAAAAAAATCTTGATTTTGCAAAGAATTGTGGGAAAAAAATGACAACTTCGAAAAACTCACCATGCCTCTTACTAAATACCTTGGAATGTCTTCTTTCCAAAAAGGGGTCATTTGGGGGGTATTTGTACTTTTCTGGCATGTTAGGGTCTCAAGAAATGAGATAGGCCGTCAGTACTTCATGTGTGATCAATTTTCAGATATTGGCACCATAGCTTGTGGACTCTATAACTTTCAAAAAGACCAAATAATATACACCAAGTTGTACTTATTTTTACCAAAGATATGTAGCAGTATACATTTTGGCCAAATTTTACGAAGAAAAATTACTTATTTGCTAAATTTTATAACAGAAACAAAGAAAAATTCATTTTTTTACCGAATTTATTTTTACCTGTAAGAGGACCTGTCTGTGTCTGTCCCGGTTCTAGGACTGAGGACTGTATAAAGAGGACCTGTCTGTGTCTGTCCCGGTTCTAGGACTGAGGACTGTATAAAGAGGACCTGTCTGTGTCTAAACCGGTTCCAGGACCAGGACTGAGGACTGAATAAAGAGGACCTGTCTGTGTCTGAACCGGTTCTAGGACCAGAACTGAGGACTGTATAAAGAGTGTCTGAACCGGTTCTAGGACTAGGACTGTATATAGAGGACCTATCTGTACCGGTTCTAGAACTGTATAAAGAGGACCTGTCTGTACCGGTTCTAGAACTGTATAAAGAGGACCTGTCTGTACCAGTTCTAGGACTGAGGACTGTATAAAGAGGTCCTGTCTGTGTCTGAACCGGTTCTAGGACTAGGACTGTATAAAGAGGACCTATCTGTACCGGTTCTAGGACTGAGGACTGTATAAAGAGGACCTGTCTGTACCAGTTCGAGAACTGAGGACTGTAAAAAGAGGACCTGTCTGTGTCTGAACCGGTTCTAGGACTAGGACTGAGGACTATATGAAGAGGACCTGTCTGTACCAGTTCTAGGACTGAGGACTGTATAAAGAGGACCTGCCTGTTCCGGTTCTAGGACTGTATAAAGAGGACCTGTCTGTACTGGTTCTAGGACTGAGGACTGTATAAAGAGGATCTGTCTTTACCGGTTCTAGGACTAGACTGAGGATAGGGATGTACCGATACCACTTTTTTAAAACTGAGTACAAGTACCGATACTTTTTTCAAGTACTCGCCGATGCCGATTACTTTACTTTTATTTTTAATGTCACGTGGCAGTGTTTTTTTTTTTTTTTTTAATTTTTTTTTTTTTACAATGCTTTCTTTTTTTTCTTTTTGTTTTAGGGGGGAGGGGGTGGACGCTGTCTGTGTGTTTTTTTTATTTAAATTTTTATTATTTTGTACAATAACTTTTTTTTTATTATTTATTGCAATACTTTGTGCTTTTTTTTTTAATCAGCCCTGTTGGGGGGCTTTGGTGAGATATCAGGGGTCTTAACAGGCCCCTGATATCTCCCCCTTGAGACAGAGAAAGAGACAGAGGATAGAGATTCCCCAGTCCCTTTCTCTGCAGCCTCAGCTGCACTGAAAACGAATGGAGAGAAGACAGCGGCTCCTCTCCATTCATAAACTGAGACATCGTAATCACAGGAGATTACAATGTTTCAGTTATGTGAATGGACAGAGTCAGCTGACTCTCTCCATACACAAAGGAAGGAGGAGGAGGACATGGAGAGGGACAGCACAATGGAGGGGGACAGCAGAACGGAGAGGGACAGCAGAACGGAGGGGGACAGCAGAACAGAGAGGGACAGCAGAACGGAGGGGGACAGCAGAACGGAGAGGGACAGCGGAACGGAGGGGGACAGCGGAACGGAGAGGGACAGCGGAACGGAGGGGGACAGCGGAACGGAGGGGGACAGCGGAACGGAGGGGGACAGCGGAACGGAGGGGGACAGCAGAACGGAGGGGGACAGCAGAACGGAGGGGGACAGCAGAACGGAGAGGGACAGCGGAACGGAGGGGGACAGCGGAACGGAGGGGGACAGCAGAACGGAGGGGGACAGCAGAACGGAGGGGGACAGCACAACGGAGAGGGACAGCGGAACGGAGGGGGACAGCGGAACGGAGGGGGACAGCAGAACGAAGGGGGACAGCAGAACGGAGGGGGACAGCAGAACGGAGGGGGACAGCAGAACGGAGGGGGACAGCGGAACGGAGGGGGACAGCGGAACGGAGAGGGACAGCGGAACGGAGGGGGACAGCGGAACGGAGAGGGACAGCAGAACGGAGGGGGACAGCAGAACAGAGAGGGACAGCAGAACGGAGGGGGACAGCGGAACGGAGAGGGACAGCGGAACGGAGGGGGACAGCGGAACGGAGAGGGACAGCGGAACGGAGGGGGACAGCGGAACGGAGGGGGACAGCGGAACGGAGGGGGACAGCGGAACGGAGGGGGACAGCAGAACGGAGGGGGACAGCGGAACGGAGGGGGACAGCGGAACGGAGGGGGACAGCAGAACGGAGGGGGACAGCAGAACGGAGGGGGACAGCGGAACGGAGAGGGACAGCGGAACGGAGGGGGACAGCGGAACGGAGGGGGACAGCAGAACGGAGGGGGACAGCACAACGGAGAGGGACAGCGGAACGGAGGGGGACAGCGGAACGGAGGGGGACAGCAGAACGAAGGGGGACAGCAGAACGGAGGGGGACAGCAGAACGGAGGGGGACAGCACAACGGAGGGGGACAGCACAACGGAGGGGGACAGCGGAACGGAGGGGGACAGCGGAACGGAGAGGGACAGCGGAACGGAGGGGGACAGCGGAACGGAGAGGGACAGCGGAACAGAGGGGGACAGCGGAACGGAGGGACAGCAGAACGGAGAGGGACAGCAGAACGGAGGGGGACAGCGGAACGGAGGGGGACAGCGGAACGGAGGGGGACAGCGGAACGGAGGGGGACAGCGGAACGGAGGGGGACAGCGGAACGGAGGGGGACAACGGAACGGAGGTGGACAGCGGAACGGAGGTGGACAACAGAGGGACAGCGGAACGGAAAGGGACAGCGGAACGGAGAGGGACAGCGGAACGGAGGGGGACAGCGGAACGGAGGGGGACAGCGGAACGGAGGGGGACAGCGGAACGGAGGGGGCCAGCGGAACGCACGGGGACAGCGGAAGGCAGGGGGACAGCGGAACGGAACGGAGAAAGACAGCGGAACGGAGGGGGACAGCAGAACGGAACGGAGAGGGAAAGCGGAACAGAGGGGGACAGCGGAACGGAACAGAGAGGGACAGCAGAACGGAACGGAGGGGGGACAGCAGAATGGAGGGGGACAGCGGAACGGAGGGGGACAGCGGAACGGAGAGGGACAGTGGAACGAAGGGGGACAGCGGAACGGAACGGAGAGGGACAGCGGAACGCAACGGAGAGGGACAGCGGAACGGAGGGGGACAGAGGAACAGAATGGAGAGGGAAAGCAGAACGCAGGGGAACAGCAGAACGGAGGAGTACAATGGAACAGAGAGGGACAACGGAATGGAGGGGGACAGCAGAACGGAACGGAGAGGGACAGCGGAACAGAGGGGACAGCGGAACGGAACGGAGGGGGACAGCGGAACGGAGGGGGGACAGCGGAACGGAGGGGGGACAGCGGAACGGAGGGGGACAGCGGAACGGAGGGGGACAGCAGAACGGAACGGAGAGGGACAGCGGAATGAAACGGAGAGGGACAGCAGGACGGAACTGAGAGGGACAGCGGAACGCAACGGAGAGGGACAGCGGAACGGAGGGGGACAGAGGAACAGAATGGAGAGGGAAAGCAGAACGCAGGGGAACAGCAGAACGGAGGAGTACAATGGAACAGAGAGGGACAACGGAACGATGGGGGACAGCGGAACGGAGGGGGCATGGACGATGCGGTGACAGTCAGCGGTGATCGCATGTGGGGGAGTTACAAGCACCGATCACCGCTGTATAGATTTCACTAAAGCAGCTGAAAGCCGCGGGGGGAGAAGCTTGTAACTCCCCCACGCGCTGATCACTGCTGACTGTCCAGGTATCGGGGGAAGCATCGGGAGCATTGGCCCGAGTACAAGTACTCGGGCCAATGCTCGGTATCGGGACAACCCTGACTGAGGACTGTATAAAGAGGACCTGTCTGTACTGGTTCTAGGACTGGGACTGTATAAAGAGGACCTGTCTGTACCGGTTCTAGGACTGGGACTGAGGACTGTATAAAGAGGACCTGTCTGTACCGGTTCTAGGACTGGGACTGTATAAAGAGGACCTGTCTGTACTGGTTCTAGGACTGAGGACCTGTCTGTGATCGGCATCCCATGAAATAAGGTATCCTCTGCTACTACTGCGCATGTGCAGATTTCAGACAAGACAAACGGAGCTGAGTTACATTAACCCCTCACACGCCGAATGATCGGCTGCATCATGAAGACACTGCGAGACACCTGTCTCCATCTGGATGTCACGGGCGGGGGGCAAGTCTGGATGTCACAGGGGGGCATAGTCTGAATGTCACAAGGGGGGCAGTCTGGATGTCACTGGGGGGCAGTTTGGATATCATAGGGGGGGCACAGTCTGGATGTCACAGGGGGGCACAGTCTGGATGTCAGAGGGGGAGCACAGTCTGGATGTCACGGGGGGGGGGGCAGTCTGAATGTCACAGGAAGGCAGTCTGGATGTCACAGTCTGGATATTACAGGGGGGGGGGCACAGTCTGGATGTCACGGGAGGAGGCCAGTCTGGATGTCACAGGGGGGCAGTCTCGATATCACAGGGGGGGGCACAGTCTGGATGTCACAGTGGGGCAGTCTGGATGTCACGGGGGGCAGTCTGGATGTCACGGGGGGGCAGTCTGGATGTCACGGGGGGGGGCAGTCTGGATGTCACGGGGGGCAGTCTGGATATCACAGGGGGTGGGCACATTCTGGATGTCATGGGGGGAGGCCAGTCTGGATGTCACAGGGGGGGGGGGCACAGTCTGGATGTCACAAGGGGGGCAGTCTGGATGTCACGGGGGGGGGCAGTCTGGATGTCACGGGGGCAGTCTGGATGTCATAGGGGGGGAGTCTGGATTTCACAGGGGGAAGTTTGGATGTCACGGGGGCAGTCTGGATGTCACAGGGGGGCAGTCTGGATGTCACTGGGGGGCAGTCTGGATGTCACAGGGGGGCAGTCTGGATGTCACTGGGGGGCAGTCTGGATGTCACGGGGGGCATTCTGGATGTCACAGGGGGGCAGTCTGGATGTCACAGGGGAGGCTGCATGTCACAGGGGGTAAACAATGGTTGCCACAGGCTGGCTGGATGTCACCAGGGGCACACAATGGTTGGCACTGGCTGCATGTCACAGGGGAACCACAGGCTACACTGGCTGGGTGTCATAGGGGGGCCACAAGTTGCATAGCACAGGGGGCACATGATGGTTCGCACAGCCTGGCTGGATGTCACAGGGAGGAATAAGTGGCCTGCATTATTAGAGGGGGAGATAACTATTTTCACTTGCCCCCAGGTGGCAACCAGGAGCATATTAAGGTAGGGCTGATCTATCTCTATACAGACCTGCACTGTTTCATCTTTGTGGGAGCCTGCCAGCGGCACTTGCTGGTATATATATATATATATATATATATATATATATATATATATATATATATATATATATATATATATACGGCAGGGTGCTACTGGCTTGGCACTCAGCATGCCATGGCCCTACGGTCCATATTTGTATATATTCTCAATGCACAACTTTTTCATCCTCTTTGGTTGCAGGGGATCTTTCACTGGTTGTGACTGACCCTTGAACATTATCTCCCTATGCAATTAAGCTTACCCTGTGTCCTTGGACACCATTGCTTCTGGTTCTTTGCCTCGGATCCCCCGTGTGTTCCACGTTCATGTACGTGATTAATTAGGTGGGTTTGGTTATCTGATGAGTGGACAGATGTATGTCTTTTTCCTATATGCGTATTTATATATTTATCTTGTGGTTCTTTCTTTTTCTTCTCTTTTATTTATCCTTTTCTGTTCATCTCTTCTTCCCTTCCCTTTGTCTCCCCCACCCTTTCTTTTCCCCTTCCTCTCCTCCCCCATCCCATTCAGCCTTCCTCCTCTTTTACTTTCCTTCTCCCCACCCCCCGGTGTGCGAACCCCACCGTCCACCCCCCCCTTTTTCTTCATTTATTTTCACTTTTTCATCTCCCCCTCTCTCTCTTCCCCCACTTCTTCCCTCCCCCCCCCCCCTTTTCCTCTTTTGTTGTTTCTTGATGTTTGTTCTTGTCCACAGACCACCAGTTATACCCACTGCTAGAACATTGTATTTTTTCCATTATAGTTACTGCACCATCAAGTGCCTCCCGTGTCCGCCGTGGGGGGATTCACCTGCATTGGGTGCCTCTCTTTTGTGTTGTCTGGTGCTCCATTGGGCCTTCATTTGTAAGCCATGCATGACTATATAAATCTCCAACATTATTAAGTTTATTGCATAAAATTTGTTCAAACACATTTTTGACCTATGATATTTGTATTTACTTTTGTAGATGTTTATGGATGACTCCTCCTGAAGAAGAGGCCAAAGCCACGAAACATGCAGAGGACTACATCAGGACATACATCTCAATTCCTCACAATACCTGGGAGGTTTACCTGTTCTTTGTGAATCATTTATATAAATTTTTGCAACAACTGTTTATGTCCTGCTGTAAAAAAATGTTTTTAATTATGTTTACCTTCTTAATAAATTGACATTTTATACTTACTTTGGCCTAATCATTGGGGACCAAGATAGTCCTCAACTTTCACAGTGCCGCGGGCAAGTTTGGAGCAGCCCCTGGCAACCCTTTTTCCAATATCCTAATACAAAGGATGATGGTCCACGCCCCTATCCCTAGCAGGGCCGGTGCTACCACTAGGTAAACTAGGCAGCTGCCTAGGGCACACTGCTGCCTAGGGCGCCCGGCCCCAATCGGATCCCCCCTGGTAGGCTGCATTGATCGGTGCTGGTGAGGCTGCATTTGATGGACGCTGGTGAGGCTGCATTGATGGACGCTGGTGAGACTGCATTGATGGACGCTGGTGAGGCTGCATTGATGGACGCTGGTGAGGCTGCATTGATGGACGCTGACGAGGCTGCATTTGATGGACGCTGATGAGGCTTAATTTGATGGACGCTGGTGAGACTGCCTTGATGGACGCTGATGAGGCTTCATTTGATGGACGCTGGTGAGACTGCCTTGATGGACGCTGGTGAGGCTGCATTGATGGACGCTGGTGAGGCTGCATTTGATGGACGCTGGTGAGGCTGCATTTGATGGGCGCTGGTGAGGCTGCATTGGATGGGCGCTGGTGAGGCTGCATTTGATGGGCGCTGGTGAGGCTGCATTGGATGGGCGCTGGTGAGGCTGCATTGGATGGGCACTGGTAAGGCTGCATTTGATGGACGCTGGTGAGACTGCATTGATGGACGCTGGTGAGGCTGCATTGATGGACGCTGGTGAGGCTACATTTGATGGGTGCTGATGAGGCTACATTTGATGGGTGCTGATGAGGCTTCATTTGATGGACGCTGGTGAGACTGCCTTGATGGACGCTGGTGAGGCTGCATTGATGGACGCTGGTGAGGCTGCATTTGATGGACGCTGATGAGGCTGCATTAGATGGACGCTGGTGAGGCTGCATTTGATGGGCGCTGGTGAGGCTGCATTGGATGGGCGCTGGTGAGGCTGCATTGGATGGGCGCTGGTGAGGCTGCATTTGATGGGCGCTGGTGAGGCTGCATTTGATGGGCGCTGGTGAGGCTGCATTTGATGGGCGCTGGTGAGGCTGCATTTGATGGGCGCTGGTGAGGCTGCATTGATGGACGCTGGTGAGGCTGCATTGGATGGGCGCTGGTGAGGCTGCATTGGATGGGCACTGGTGAGGCTGCATTGATGGACGCTGGTGTGGCTGCATTGGATGGGCGCTGGTGAGGCTGCATTGATGGACGCTTGTGAGGCTGCATTGGATGGGCGCTTCATTAAAAAGGTGGGGTATACATGGGCAGGGCAAATGGGCCAGCAAAATTAGGTTTCGCCTAGGGTGTCAAAAATCCTTGCACCAGCCCTGATCTCTAGACATAGAATATTGCCTCCATTAGTTACATTGTACATTGATGTACGCTGAATAAGGGTCCATGTACACAACAATGAAAGGGAAATGATCACTAACACAGAGATAAACAAATAACACACACAGCTTTTAAAAAATAGTTTAATTTAAAACCACTTCAATACCCAGCCATAGTAAAATGACTTCCTCTACTTTGTGCAGGGATATCTGAATGATGGGTGTAGCTACAGGCATCATTCAGATATCATTCTTTCCAGCCAGCGATTCTGTACACAATAAGAACAATCATAGCAGCAGTTCCACCGCTTGATCGTTCTTATAGGCGACAGGAGGGGACGTCCCCCCGTCCCCCCCCGCGCCATCCGGTGCTTCTCTGGGCTCTCCTGTGCCATCAGGAGCCCGGAGAAGAATCGGCCGGCGCCGGATGACGACGATAGAGCTTTCTGGTGACCAGATGGTCACCAGTCATCTCTATGACCGTCGGAGGCCTGGGAGTGGCGTTATGACATCACGCCCGGGTTCCCGGATGTCAACAAAGCCGCGATCGTGGCTGTCAGCATGAGATCGTGAATTTTTTTTTTTTCTTGATCTCACGCTTTCCAGCCTGGAGGAGAGGTGTGGGCTCTTATTGACCCCACATCTTTCCATAAAGAGGACCTGTCACAATAGATTTCTATTACAAGGGATGTTTACATTCCTTGTAATAGGAATAAAAGTGATCAAAAAAAAAAAAAAAAAGTGTAAAAATAAAAAAATTAAGTAAAAAAAAAAAAAAAAAAAAAAATTAAAACGCCCCTGTCCCCGGTAGCTTGCGCTTAGAAGCGAACGCACACGCAAGTCCCGCCCACATATGTAAACGTCGTTCAAACCACACATCTGAGGTATCACCGCGTGCGTTAGAGCGTGTGCAACAATTCTAGCACTAGACCTCCTCTGTAACTCTAAACTGGTAACCTGTAAACATTTTTAAAACGTCCCCTATGGAGATTTTTAAGTACCGAAGTTTGGCGCCATTCCATGACTGTGCGCAATTTTAAAGTGTGACATGTTAGGTATCTATTTACTCGGCGTAACATCACCTTTCACATTATACAAAAAAATTGGGCTAACTTTACTGTTTTGTTATTTTCTAATTCATGAAACCGTTTTTTTTCCAAAAAAAAAGGCGTTTGAAAAATTATTGCGCAAATACCGTGCGAGATAAAAAGTCGCAATGACCGCCACTTTATTCCCAAGGGTGTCTGCTAAAAAAACATATATAATGTTTGGGGGTTCTGAGTAGGGCTGGGGAAAAAATCGATTTAAATCTTGAATCGATTTGAGAGGTCAAATCGATTCAAAATTTAAGCAAATCGAGTTTTTTTAGATTTTTCTTTTCACCGTGCCGGTCCCGAGGAGCTGCGGGCAGGAGTCCACTAGGCCAGACGGCGCAGACTAGGCCGAAGCCACGGCCTCGCCTAAAAACTCCTGCCCGCAGTTCCTCACGACCGGCACGACCAAAAAAAAAAAAAAAAACTCGATTTGAATTGTGAATTGAGTTTTTTTAAAGAAAATCCCAGATTTTTTTTTTTTTTTAAGAAAATCTCCCAGCCCTAGTTCTGAGTAATTTTCTAGCACAAAAATTATGATTTTTACATGTAGGAGAGAAGTCCTCCCACAATATTAATGCAGGCCGTGAAATTGTGTATACCCCCCTCTAATAATGCAGGCCGTGAAAATAGGTATCCCCTGTGACACCCAGACTGTGCCCCCCCCGTGACACCCAGACTGCGTCCCCCCCTGTGACACCCAGACTGCGTCCCCCCCCCTGTGACACCCAGACTGCGTCCCCCCCCCTGTGACACCCAGACTTGCGTCCCCCCCCCTGTGACACCCAGACTGCGTCCCCCCCGTGACACCCAGACTATGCCCCCCCCTGTGACACCCAGACTGTGCCCCCCCGTGACACCCAGACTGCGTCCCCCCCTGTGACACCCAGACTGCGTCCCCCACCCCTGTGACACCCAGACTGCGTCCCCCCCCTGTGACACCCAGACTATGCCCCCCCCCGTGACACCCAGACTGCGCCCCCCCTGTGACACCCAGACTGCGTCCCCCCCTGTGACACCCAGACTGCGTCCCCCCCTGTGACACCCAGACTGCGTCCCCCCCTGTGACACCCAGACTGCGTCCCCCCCTGTGACACCCAGACTGCGTCCCCCCCTGTGACACCCAGACTGCGTCCCCCCCCCCCGTGACACCCAGACTGCGTCCCCCCCTGTGACACCCAGACTGCGTCCCCCCCTGTGACACCCAGACTGCGTCCCCCCCTGTGACACCCAGACTGCGTCTCCCCCCCCGTGACACCCAGACTGCGCCCCCCCCTGTGACACCCAGGCTGCGTCCCCCCCTGTGACACCCAGACTGCGCCCCCCCCTGTGACACCCAGACTGCGTCCCCCCCCCGTGACACCCAGACTGCGTCCCCCCCCCCGTGACACCCAGACTGCGTCCCCACCCCGTGACACCCAGACTGCGTCCCCCCCTGTGACACCCAGACTGCGTCCCCCCCCGTGACACCCAGACTGCGTCCCCCCCCGTGACACCCAGACTGCGTCCCCCCCCGTGACACCCAGACTGCGTCCCCCCCCCGTGACACCCAGACTGCGTCCCCCCCCCGTGACACCCAGACTGCGTCCCCCCCTGTGACACCCAGACTATGCCCCCCCCCCCCCGTGACACCCAGACTGCGTCCCCCCCCCCCCGTGACACCCAGACTATGCCCCCCCCCGTGACACCCAGACTGCGCCCCCCCCCTGTGACACCCAGACTGTGCCCCCCCCCGTGACACCCAGACTATGCCCCCCCCCCCGTGACACCCAGACTGCGCCCCCCCATGACACCCAGACTGCGCCCCCCCGTGACACCCAGACTGCGCCCCCCCCCCCCCGTGACACCCAGACTGCGCCCCCCCCGTGACACCCAGACTGTGCCCCCCCGTGACACCCAGACTGCGCCCCCCCCCCCGTGACACCCAGACTGCGCCCCCCCCCCCCGTGACACCCAGACTGCGCCCCCCCCGTGACACCCAGACTGCGCCCCCCCCTGTGACACCCAGACTGCGCCCCCCCATGACACCCAGACTGCGCCCCCCCGTGACACCCAGACTGCGCCCCCCCCCCGTGACACCCAGACTGCGCCCCCCCCGTGACACCCAGACTGCGCCCCCCCCGTGACACCCAGACTGCGCCCCCCCCGTGACACCCAGACTGCGCCCCCCCCGTGACACCCAGACTGTGCCCCCCCCCCGTGACACCCAGATGGAGAGGGGTGTCTCGCTGTCGCTGTGTTCGTCTGCAGTAGCTCTGCGCTCCGTTTGTCTTGTCTGAAATCTGCACATGCGCAGTAGTAGCAGAGGATACCTTATTTCATGGGATGCCAAGAGGAACTGTCTGTATAAAATGTATATTGGGTCACAACACCAGGTCCGTCTAGGAACCATTTGTTTAGCTCTCAGTTTCCGGGAGATGAGATTAGTAGGACACACTCGTGTTTGACAGACAGGGGTAATGGGGCGGGGATAGTGAAGTAATGGGCGGTGCTGATGGTCTCAGAGGAGAGGCAGGAGCATGCAGCGGAAGTGGGTGTGGTTTATACGATGTACCGGAAGTAGGAGTGTGGGGAGAGAGGCGGCCTGTCAGAGGAGGAGAGGCCGGAGGAAGAGGAGCTGAGCCCGGGGGGAGGAGAGGTGAGAGCGGACCGGGGATGTGTATAGGAGACCCGAGAGTCATATATATATATATAGTCTGATCATATACTCCATCCATAGACTGTACAGAACACCCCCCATCATATCATATATACCATCATATCCCCCACTCTATATACTCTACACCCTCCCCCATCATATATATATATATATATCATACCCCCACTCTATATACTGTACACCCTCCCCCATCATATATATATATATCTCATATCCCCCACTCTATATACTGTACACCCTCCCCCATCATATATATATATCATATCCCCCACTCTATATACTGTACACCCTCCCCCATCATATATATATATCATACCCCCCACTCTATATACATGTACACCCTCCCCCATCACATATATATATATATATATCATACCCCCCACTCTATATACTGTACACCCTCCCCCATCATATATATATATCATACCCCCCACTCTATATACATGTACACCCTCCTACATCATATATATATATCATACCCCCCAGTCTATATACTGTACACCCTCCCCCATCATATATATATCATACCCCCCACTCTATATACTGTACACCCTCCCCCATCATATATATATCATACCCCCCACTCTATATACTGTACACCCTCCCCCATCATATATATATCATACCCCCCACTCTATATACTGTACACCCTCCCCCATCATATATATATATATCATACCCCCCACTCTATATACATGTACACCCTCCCCCATCATATATATATATATATATATATATATATATCATACCCC
>JBBDGP010002927.1:0-177500 GCA_037952835.1 Lithobates septentrionalis | reverse complement strand
GTAGTTTAAGGTTAAACCTTTTTTCTTCTAATTTTAATGAGTGGCCACGAGTCTTGTTAAACTCTCTTCTGCGAAAAAGTTTTATCCCTATTGTGGGGTCACCAGTCCGGTATTTGTAAATTGAAATCGTATCTCCTCTCAAGCGTCTCTTCTCCAGAGAGAATAAGTTCAGTGCTCACAACCTTTCCTCATAACTAAGATCCTCCAGACCCTTTATTAGCTTTGTTGCCCTTCTTTGTACTCGCTCCATTTCCAGTACATCCTTCCTGAGGACTGGTGCCCAGAACTGGACAGCATACTCCAGGTGCGGCCGGACCAGAGTCTTTTAGAGCGGGAGAATTATCGTTTTATCTCTGGAGTTGATCCCCTTTTTAATGCCAATATTCTGTTTGCTTTATTAGCAGCAGCTTGGTATTGCATGACATTGCTGAGCCTATCATCTACTAGGACCCCCAGGTCCTTTTCCATCCTAGATTCCCCCAGAGGTTCTCCCCCCAGTCTATAGATTGCATTCATATTTTTGCCACCCAAATGCATTATTTTACATTTTTCTACATTGAACCTCATTTGCCATGTAGTTGCCCCTCCCCCATTCATTTGTTCAGATCTTTTGCAAGGTTTCCACATCCTGCGGAGAAGTTATTGCCCTGTTTAGCTTAGTATCGTCTGCAAATACAGAGATTGAACTGTTTATCCCATCCTCCAGGTCATTTATAAACAAATTAAATAGGATTGGTCCCAGCACAGAACCCTGGGGAACCCCACTACCCACCCCTGACCATTCTGAGTACTCCCCATTTATCACCACCCTCTGAACTCGCCCTTGTAGCCAGTTTTCAATCTATGTACTCACCCTATGGTCCATGCCAACGGACCTTATTTTGTACAGTAAACGTTTATGGGGAACTATGTCAAATGCTTTTGCAAAATCCAGATACACCACGTCTACGGGCCTTCCTTTATCTAGATGGCAACTCACCTCCTCATAGAAGGTTAATAGATTGGTTTGGCAAGAACGATTCTTCATGAATCCATGCTGATTACTGCTAATGATACCGTTCTCATTACTAAAATCTTGTATATATATAGTCCCTTATCATCCCCTCCAAGAGTTTACATACTATTGATGTTAGGCTAACTGGTCTGTAATTCCCAGGGATGTATTTTGGGCCCTTTTTTAAATATTGGTGCTACATTGGCTTTTCTCCAATCAGCTGGTACCATTCCAGTCAGTAGACTGTCAGTAAAAATTAGGAACAACGGTCTGGCAATTACTTGACTGAGTTCCCCAAGTACCCTCGGATGCAAGCCATCTGGTCCCGGGGATTTATTAATGTTTAATGTTTCTCAAGTCTAATTTTAATTCCGTCCTCTGTTAACCATGGAGGTGCTTCCTGTGTTGTGTCATGAGGATAAACACTGCAGTTTTGGTTACTGAAGCCCCCCGATTCACTCGTGAAGACTGAGGAGAAGAATAAATTCAATACCTTTGCCATCTCCCCATCCTTTGTAACCAGATGTCCTTCCTCATTCTTTATGGGGCCAATATGGTCTGTCCTCCCTTTTTTACTGTTTACATACTTAAAGAATTTCTTGGGATTTTTTTTGCTCTCCTCCGCTATGTGTCTTTCATGTTCTATCTTAGCCGTCCTAATTGCACCCTTACATTTCTTGTTGCATTCTTTATAAAGTCTGAATGCTGAGGATGATCCCTCAACCTTGTATTTTTTGAAGGCCTTCTCCTTTGCTTTTATATGCATTTTTACATTGGTGTTAAGCCATCCAGGATTTTTGTTCGCTCTTTTAAATTTATTACCCAATGGGATACATTGGCTAATGCCCTTATTTAATATGCTCTTAAAACAAACCCATCTCTCCTCCGTATTCTTTGTTCCTAATATTTTATCCCAATCTATGCCTTTTAGCAAGGTTTGTAGTTTAGGGAAGTTGGCTCTTTTGAAAATCAGTGTCTTTGTGTTCCCTTCATGTTTCCTATTTTTGGGATTTATACTGAAGCCAATTGACCTGTGATCGCTGTTACCCAAATTGCCCCGTATTTCCACATCTGTGATCAGGTCTGTATTGTTGGTAATCAGTAGATCCAGTAATGTTTTATTTCTAGTTGGTGCGTCAACCATCTGACCCATAAAATTGTCCTGCAAGACATTAAGGAACTGGCGAGCCTTAGACGAATGCGCGGTTCCCTCTGCCCAGTCTATGTCTGGATAATTAAAATCCCCCATTATAATAACACTTCCCATCCTTGCTGCTAATCCAATTTGTGATAGGAGATCCGTCTCCACTTCCTCCCTCAGGTTAGGGGGCCTATAGCATACTCCCAGTATTATTTTCCCCTTAGCTTCATCCCTTTGGAGCTCTACCCATAAGGATTCCACCTCCTCCCTAGCTTCCTCAGTGATGTCATCTCTCACATTCACTTTTATTCTTGATATATAGGCATACCCCTCCCCCTTTTTTACCCTCTCTATCCTTGCGGTAGAGGGTATACCCTTGAATGTTTGCCAGCCAATCATGAGAGCTGTTGAACCAGGTCTCTGAAATTCCCACAAAATCCAAATCCTCCTTGTACAACAGTATCTCTAGTTCACCCATCTTGTCTGCCATGCTCCTGGCATTGGTGAACATGCCACATAGTTTAGACCGGTCGCATATTATCCTCTTATTGGGTGTTCCGATAACCAGGACTTGTAACTATAGTTACCTCGAGTTTATGTGCTTTGGTTTAGTTTCTCTTCAAGTTTTTTGTTTCTCTTCTTGTTTTTTTTTTTCTCTTCTCCGCGGGTTTTTTTTTTTTTCCTCTTCTCCTCGGGTTTTTTTTCCCCCTTCTCTTTTGTTTGCCTACACAGAGCTCTTATTCACTCAGCCAATTGGTGGGTGCCAGCCATATCGTTGGCCGGTACCCGCTGATCGGCTTGTGCTGTAGCAAATGGCAGCACAGCCGGTGCGGCGGGCACCTCACTCACACGCCCCCTACCCTGAAATAATGTGAAATTACATACATGTACATGATCTGGCACGTCAGGGCCACCCTGCTGCAGTATAACTGGTGGGACGGTCCTGAAGGGGTTTGCATAGACAAGCAAAGGGACCCAGTGATGGGATCGCTGGGCCTAAAATAAGATATGTAATGAAAGCGGAAAGGTTTTATTCAGAAATGTTTCTGGCATGTAGATGAGGGTAAATGTGGACCCAGGGAGGGTGAAATATAAGCAGATTTTTTTGTCTCTTTGGTAGTAATGTGTTTGGTCTCCCCTTTGCAGGAGGTGAGGGGCCACCATGGAAGACAAGAAGGTGGGCACAGAGGTGGTGAAGGTTGAGTCCCCGGACATCATACTGGATGAGGTGCAGCTGAAGAGCGAGCCGCAGATAGACGAAGCAGCCGTTGTGATGGGGGAACCCATGGACTGCCTGGTGGATTATCATTTAGGAACGCAGCTGACGGTGGAGCAGGAGATCCAGATCGGGGACGGCGCCCCGCCGCGTTTGGACTACAACACAATCTTCCCACCTAAAAAGAACACCAAGCCGCGGCAGAGGAGACCGTCCGGTGAGCGGAACTTTACCTGCGGGCAGTGCGGCAAATGCTTCCTGCGCAGCACGGACCTGGCCAAACACGAGAAGGCGCACACCGAGGAGAAAACCTACACGTGCAGCATCTGCGGGAAGAACTTCCGCAGGCACACCTCTCTCCTGATCCACGCCCGAATTCACACCGGGGAGCGCCCCTATCAGTGTACGCAGTGCGGGAAAAGCTTCGTACAGCGGCAGCACCTCACCACCCACCAACGCACGCACACCGGAGAGAAGCCTTTCCAGTGTATAGAATGCGGCAAGGGATTCCGCTGGAGGTCTGAGCTCCTCAAACATCAGAAGAACCACACTGACAAGGTGAGAGTCCAGGACTAGTGTGTGCCGGGGGTGGGGGGGGCAGAAACGCGTTGTCACACTACAATAGGACTACAGAACACCTCACCTTCTCTTTTTCTCTGTGTTAGGTGCTATGTAGAACTGAGGACAACCTGGTAAGAATGCAGCAAACACCAAGATCAGGAGGTGGGCGGGGGGGGGGGGGTGTTATCTGAGTTTTGGCAGGATCAACAGGTGTTTGTTTTTTTTTTTGTTTTTGTTTTTTTTTTTTTTTTTCTTTGTTTTTACTTGCCAAAACCTGTTTAAGCACTTCAGCCCCGGAAGAATTTACCCCCTACCTGACCAGAGCGTTTTTTGCGATTTGGCACTGCGTCGCTTTAACTGACAGTTGCACGATCGTGTGACGTGGCTTCCAAACAAAATTGATGTCCTTTTTTTCCCACAAATAGAGCTTTCTTTTGGTGGTATTTGATCACCACTGCGTTTTTTATTTTTTACGCTATAAACAAAAAAAAGCGAAATTTTGAAAAAAAATGCATTTATTTTTTACTTTTTGATATAATAAATGTCCCCAAAAAATATATAAATTTTTGTTTTTTTTCCCCTCAGTTTAGGCCGATACGTATTTCTCTACACATTTTTGGTAAAAAAAATTTGCAATAAGCGTTTGATTGGTTTGCGCAAAAGTTATAGCATCTACAAAATAGGGGATAAATTTTTGTCATTTTTATTAATACTTTTTTTTTTTTTTACTAGTAATGGCGGCAATCCGCGATTTTTATCGTGACTGCGACATTATGGCGGACACATCGGACACTTTTGACGCCACTTTGGGACCATTGTCGTTGAAACAGCGATCAGTGCTATAAAATGCACTGATTACTGTGTAAATGACACTGGCATTGAAGGGGTTACCCACTAGGGGGCGGGGAAGGGGTTAAGTGTGTCCTAGGGAGTGATTCTAACTGTTAGGGGGCGTGGCTAATAGTGACACGTCACTGATCGCAGCTCCCGATGACAGGGAGCAGACGATCAGTGCTGTGTCACTAGGCAGAATGGGGAGATGCCTTGTTTACACTGGCCTCTCCCCGTTCTGCAGCTCCGTGACACGATCGCGGGACACCGGCAGACGTTACTTTGCGCAGCCGTGCCGCTCTCATTCCCAATTTTCCCTTCTATTCCTGTATGTGGATGACGGCACTAAAATTATTTTAACCCCTTCCCGCTCGTAGGCCATTGTATGACGTCCTGGATTTTGAGTGGAGATATCGGGATGATGGCGTCATTCAGTTATCTTTTTTTTTTTTTTTTTTTTTAAACAAAGTGTCCCCTCGCACGCCGAAGTGAAGGTATCGCCGTGATCTTTAGAGTGAGAGCAACAATTCTAGCCCTAGACCTCCCCTGTAACTTAAAACATGTAACTTATAAAAAAAAATGTTAAAGTGTCACCTATGGAGATTTTTATGTACTTAAGTGTGCGCTATTTTAAAGCGTGACATGTTAGGTATCTATTTACTTGGCCTAACATCAATCTTTCACATTATATAAATCAGGCTAGCTTTATTGTGTGTTTTTTTTTTTTTTTTTTTTCTTTTAATTCATGAAACAGTTTGGTTTTTTAAAACAAAACGCATTTGAAAACTTGATGCGCACAAAAAGTTGCAAGGGCCGCTGTTCGTTTTTTCCCTAGAGTCTCTGCTAAAAAAAAAAAAAAAAAAAACGTGTATATGATATAAAAAGTCTACACACCCCTGTAAAAATGTCAGGTTTCTGTGATGTAAAAAAAATGAGACAAAGACCACTTCAGCCCCGGACTATTTGGCTGGCCGAAGATCAGAAGCACTTTTTGCGTTTGGGCACTGCGTCACTTTAACCACTTCAGCCCTGGAAGGATTTACCCCCTTCCTGACCAGAGCACTTTTTACAATTTGGCACTGCGTCGCTTTAACTGCTAATTGCGCGGTCATGCAATGCTGTACCCAAACGAAATTTGCGTCCTTTTCTTCCCACAAATAGAGCTTTCTTTTGATGGTATTTGATCACCTCTGCCGTTTTTTATTTTTTGCGCTATAAACGGAAAAAGACCGAAAATTTTGAAAAAAAATGATATTTTCTACTTTTTGTTATAAAAAAAATCCAATAAACGAAATTTTAGTCATACATTTAGGCCAAAATGTATTCGGCCACATGTCTTTGGTAAAAAAAAATGTCAATAAGCGTATATTTATTGGTTTGCGCAAAAGTTATAGCGTCTACAAACTAGGGTACATTTTCTGGAATTTACACAGCTTTTAGTTTATGACTGCCTATGTCATTTCTTGAGGTGCTAAAATGGTAGGGCAGTACAAAACCCCCCCAAATGACCCCATTTTGGAAAGTAGACACCCCAAGGAAATTGCTGAGAGGCATGTTGAGCCCAGTGATTGAATAATGACAAAAAAAAAAAAATTAAATTACAAAAAGTTGTCACTAAATGATATATTGCTCACACAGGCCATGGGCATATGTGGAATTTCACCCCAAAATACATTCTGCTGCTTCTCCTGAGTACGGGGATACCACATGTGTGGCACTTTTTGGGAGCCTAGCCGCGTACGGGGCCCCGAAACCCCAGCACCACCTTCAGGATTTCTAAGGGCATACATTTTTGATTTCACTCCTCACTACCTATCACAGTTTTGAAGGCCATAAAATGCCAAGATGGCATAAACCCCCCCCAAATGACCCCATTTTGGAAAGTAAACACCCCAAGCTATTTGCTGAGAGGCATGGTGAGTATTTTGCAGCTCTCATTTGTTTTTGAAAATGAAGAAAGTCTCACACATGTGGTATCCCCGTACTCAGGAGAAGCAACAGAATTTATTTTGGAGTGTAATTTCACATATTCCCATGGCATGTTTGAGCAATATATCATTTAGTGACAACTTTGTGCAAAAAAAAAAAAAAAAAATTTGTCTCTTTCCCGCAACTTGTGTCACAATATAAAATATTCCATGGACTCGACATGCCTCTCAGCAAATAGCTTGGGGTGTCTACTTTCCAAAATGGGGTCATTTGGGGGGGTTTGAACTGTCCTGGCATTTTATGCACAACATTTAGAAGCTTATGTCACACATCACCCACTCTTCTAACCACTTGAAGACAAAGCCCTTTCTGACACTTATTGATTACATGAAAAAATTATTTTTTTTTGCAAGAAAATTACTTTGAACCCCCACACATTATATATTTTTTAAAGCAAATGCCCTACAGATTAAAATGGTGGGTGTTTCATTTTTTTTTTCACACAGTAATTGCGCAGCGATTTTTAAAACGCATTTTTTGTGGAAAAAAACACACTTTTTTAAAATTTTAATGCACTAAAACACACTATATTGCCCAAATGTTTGATGAAATAAAAAAGATGA
Source organism: Lithobates septentrionalis (assembly GCA_037952835.1). Classification (NCBI taxonomy): domain Eukaryota; kingdom Metazoa; phylum Chordata; class Amphibia; order Anura; family Ranidae; genus Lithobates; species Lithobates septentrionalis. Next base: position 170,205 of record JBBDGP010002927.1, on the reverse strand, counting down.
TCTTAGGCCGAGTACATGGATACCAAACATGACATGCTTTAAAATTGCGCACAAACGTGCAGTGGCAACAAAATTAATACATTTTTAAAAGCCTTTACAGGTTACCACTTTAGGTTTACAGAGGAGGTCTACTGCTTAAAATTACTGCCCTCGATCTGACCTTCGCGGTGATGCCTCACATGCATGGTGCAATTGCTGTTTACATTTGACGCCAGACCGACGCTTGCGTTCGCCTTAGCGCGAGAGCAGGGGGGACAGGGGTGCTTTTTTTTTTTTTTTCTTATTTTTTTTTCCTTTTTTATCTTATTTTTAAACTGTTCCTTTTCTTTTTTTTTTTTTTTTTAATCATTTTTATTGTTATCTCAGGGAATGTAAATATCCCCTATGATAGCAATAGGTAGTGACATGTACTCTTTTTTGAAAAAATTGGGGTCTATTAGACCCTAGATCTCTCCTCTGCCCTCAAAGCATCTGACCACACCAAGATCGGTGTGATAAAATGCTTCCCCAATTTCCCAATGGCGCTGTTTACATCCGGCGAAATCTAAGTTATAAAATGCTCGTAGCTTCCGGTTTCTTAGGCCATAGAGATGTTTGGAGCCACTCTGGTCTCTGATCAGCTCTATGGTCAGCTGGCTGAATCACCGGCTGCATTCTCAGGTTCCCTGTTGAGACAGGAGAGCCAGAGAAAAACACGGAAGACTGTGGGGGTGGGGGGGGCATTCCCTCCCACTGCTTGTAAAAGCAGTCTAGAGGCTAATTAGCCGCTAGGATTGCTTTTACATGAAAGCCGACCGCTGGCTGAAAAGAATGATACCAAGATGATATCTAAACCTGCAGGCATCATTCTGGTATAACCACTCAAAGTTGTGAATGGCGTACCTGAAGACAAAAAAATGGTTAACAATAAAGCACAGTAAACGGTAAAGTATAAAAAATTGCATACCTGAAAAGCAAACATGATAAAGCATAATAACAATAAAACATTGCAGAATAGAATACAGTAAAAAAGAGCAGAACAATAGAGAGAATAGAGAGAGAGAACAATAAAACGACAACTATTTTTTTGTTTTTTGTGTTTGTGTTTTTTTTTTTTTTATACACTTTTTTTTGTAACTAACTTTTATAACTGTAACCGGTTCCAGGTTCGGGTCTCTCAAAATGCGATGGCATCTTGGGAGACCCTGTGAAAGTGCGCCTAGTCTGTGCAATGCTGTACCCTACGCTAATACTCAACTAGTGAATGGTAGCGTTCAAAACATTCACCAATGCAAAGACCAGGATTGTCAGGACAGGAGGGACAATAATAGCGGGTGTCACGCCTATATCCGCGCTTGCTGCAGACACAACATCTTTTTTGGGGGGTTCGTTGGGTAGGGGTACTCGGGAGGACATAAAAATGCCTCTCATGCAGCCGACTGCATTTGGTTGGGGATGTGAATGGGGGAAGTACGGGCACTGCAGAAGTGGTGGGTTCCCAATTAGGATTGGCGAATGCAGCAGGAAGGGCACTATGGGCACGACGGGCCTGTGTTTGTCTTCTTCTTGGTGGCAGCGGGACACTACTTGTGCTTGCCACCTCACCAGCTTGAACTGCACTTATGGGACTCGCCACGTCACCAAGTGTTACTGCAGTGCTGGTTTGACTACGACCGGGGTGTACTAGGCTGCTGGCGCTTGCCAGTTCACCAAAACGCTACAAAAAAAACCTGTTAGCGATCGCAGGGATCAGGCCCGACTCTGGGAACGCTGCAGTTATGCGTTTAGTGTTTTGTAAGTGACAGTGATCGATCTATACTGCACTTGGGTGGGCTGGGCTGGGCGGAGGGGCACCCTAGACCTACAGGGGGCTAACACTCACTGTCCTAACACTTCTAACTGTCACAAACTGACACTATGCAGTAATCAGGAAAAAAAAAAAAAAACCTGCTTGGTGTCAGTTTGTGACTGGGGGGGCGGGTGATTGGGGGGGGATCGGGGGGGGGATCGGGGGGGGGATCGGGGGTGTTGAGTGTGCCTGGCATGTTCTACTGTGTTGTGTGTGATGTGTGTGTGTGTGTGTGTGTGTGTGTGTTGGTGCACTTACATGTCTTCTCTCCTCGGCGCTGGAACGGAAACTGCAGAGCCGAGGAGAGATGACATCATATCCTCTGCCTGTGTGTACTATACACAGGCAGGGGATGTTTCTCATTGGCTGGGAGCGATCGTGAGGGGGGGGGCCACGATCGGATGGTCTCCCGCTCGTCTCTCATCGCTCCCAACCAAATGCTGACCGCCGATGGTACCGGGGGGGGGGGGGGGACGTCCGATCGGTCCCCCCGCCCGCGGGAAGGCAATCACGTACCAGGTACGTGATTTTGCCTGCCCGTGCCATTCTGCTCACGTATATAGGCGTGAGGCAGTCGGCAAGTGGTTAACTGACAATTGCGCAGTCATGCAGTGTTGTACCCAAACAAAATGAATGTCCTTTTTTTTCCCCCACAAATAGAGCTTTTTTTTGGTGGTATTTGATCACCTCTGCGTTTTTTTTTATTTTTTAAGCTATAAACAAAAATAGAGCGACAATTTTGAAAAAAAAGCAAGATTTTGTACTTTTTGCTATAATAAATATTATTATTATTATTATTATGATTCACGATTTATATAGTGCCAACAGTTTACGCAGCTCTGTACAATGTATAGGGGGGACAACACAATTACAGTACAGTTCAATACAAAAGGTATTGGGTAAATATCCCCAATTTAAAAAGAAAAAAAAATTCTCAGTTAGGCCGATACGTATTCTTCTACATATTTTTGGTAAAAAAAATCGCAATAAGTGTATATTGATTGGTTTGCGCAAAAGTTATAGTGTCTTCAAAACAGGGGGTAGTTTTATGGCATTTTTATTATTATTATTTATTTTTTCACTTGTTATGACGGCAATCAGTGATTTTTTTTTTTTTTTTTTTTTTTTTTTTTTTTTTTTTTTTGTGACCGCGACATTATGGCAGACAAATCGGACACTTTTGACACTATTTTGGGGACTATTCACATTTTATAGAGCAATCAGTAAATGACACTGACAGAGAAGGAGTTAACCACTAGGGGGCGGAGAAGGGGTTAAGTGTGTCCTAGGGAGTGATTCTGTTAGGGGGTGTGGCTTACTGTGACACGTCACTGATCACTGTTCCCGATCACAGAGAGCAGTAGATCAGTGACGTGTCACCAGGCAGAACAGGGGGGGGTTTCCTTGTTTACAAAGGCGTTCTGCCGTTCCGTGACCCGATCTCGGGACACCGGCGGACATCGAGTCACGGAGACCGCGGCGGGCACGCATGCTAGGGGGCAGGTTTAAAGCAATGTGTGTATGTGTGTATGTATATATAGATCTAGATTTATTTAGATATAGATATATCCGTAAAATGTCCATCCACAAGGGGATTAGAAGCAAAATCCAGGAGGAGCTCCAGAGTATAAAAGAGAAGAGAGGCGCCTCCTAAGGCCCCTTTCACACTGCGGCGGTAGGGGGCGTCGGCGGTAAAACAGCGCTGTTTTACCGCGGTATTCGGCCGCTAGCGGTGCGGTTTTAACCCCCCGCTGGCGGCCGAAAAAGGGTTAAAACCCCTCCGTATAGCGCGGCTATAGCCGCGCTGTCCCATTGATTTCAATGGGCAGGAGCAGTGAAGGAGCGGTGCTCCAAAGATGCGGCTTGCAGGAGATTTTTTCTTCTCCTGCGAGCGCACCGCTTCAGTGTGAAAGCCCTCGGGCTTTCACACTGAACAAACAGCGGAGGCTGTTTAGGGGCGATTTGCAGGCGCTATTTTTAGCGCAATAACGCCTGCAAACCGCCCCAGTGTGAAAGGGGCCTTAGTGTAGCAATATGGTTACATTTTAATGAAGGTACAACATTTACGAACTCGCGTGGTTGTCGAGTAATGAGGCACATCTAAGTATGCAGACATTGGGGTAAAGCTGTCCACACAGAAGTGTAAAGGAGGGATTGGGGGTCTTTTAGACAATTTTACACAATTATTTTACACAATTTATATTAGCGCCGCTATCTCTATCTGTACACGTGTGAGGTATAGTTTTGGGATTTTGATCAGTTTATGTATTTAAGTGGCAGCTTTTTTTCACTGTACACTGTGTATGTACACATATTTTGTATTCATTTACACATCTTTTATATAGCTTTGCACTTTTCTTTGGCGCAGTGGAGTAAGAGAGATTCAGGGGCGGTTTATTTGTATATCTCTTGCTACAAACCATGGTAGTAACCCTACCTATAATGATATCAGTGTGTGTACTTTCCTCCCGTGTGATGTATTCTGAATCTCTAATCTGCGCTCTCTTGTCTCCTATCCAGGTGAGGGACTGGTAGAGAAAGCCATCGGTGAGAAGACCTCGGCGGAGGTGACCGGCGCTCCCAGCCTGGGTGCCGATTGTTCGAATAACCTACCGCTCTGCAGCGTGGAAGCGGCGGGTGGAGGGGAAGTGTCGCTGGCTCAATCGCTGGACCTGGCTGAGGGGAAGGCACCGTCTTTTCCAGAGGGAGTGGATAAGATCCGGATGAAGTTCCTGGACCGCTCGGGAGCCGGTAACGCCCAGCGGCCGCACGCCTGCGCAGAATGCAGCAAGGTCTTTTACAACAAGCAAACGTTGAAGGCCCACCTGCAGGCCCACCTCGGAGAGCGATCGTACATTTGTAACGTGTGCGGGAAGTGTTTCCGGCGGCACACGTCGCTGCTTATTCATGAACGCATTCACACCGGGGGGCGCCCCTATCACTGTACACAGTGCGGCAAGAGCTTCGTACAGAGGCAGCACCTGAGCACCCACCAGAAGACCCACACAGGAGAGAAGCCTTTCCAGTGTACAGACTGCAAGAAAGGCTTCCGATGGCGCTCCGAGCTGCTGAAACACCAGAAGGTCCACCAGGAAGAGGTGGGTTAAAGGTCAGGGGGAGGGTACATTGAAAGGACACGACACTGGGTGCTGGTATTTAGAAGCATGCTCTGTGTCAGCAGGTTGTGGTTGTATAGTAGAGTGTTCTATGACAGGTCCACCAGGAAGAGGTGAGTTAAAGGTTGGGGAGTAGCCCTGAACCTCCTGCTCGTCCTTGTCCTCCTCCAGCTCGTCCTTGTCCTCCTCCAGCTCGTCCTTGTCCTCCTCCAGCTCGTCCTTGTCCTCCTCCAGCTCGTCCTTGTCCTCCTCCAGCTCGTCCTTGTCCTCCTCCAGCTCGTCCTTGTCCTCCTCCAGCTCGTCCTTGTCCTCCTCCAGCTCGTCCTTGTCCTCCTCCAGCTCGTCCTTTTCGTCCTCCTCCTGCTCGTCCTTTTCGTCCTCCTCCTGCTCGTCCTTTTCGTCCTCCTCCAGCTCGTCCTTTTCGTCCTCCTTGCCCTCGTCCTTTTCGTCCTCCTTGCCCTCGTCCTTTTCGTCCTCCTTGCCCTCGTCCTTTTCTTCCTCCTTGCCCTCGTCCTTTTCTTCCTCCTTGCCCTCGTCCTTTTCTTCCTCCTTGCCCTCGTCCTTTTCTTCCTCCTTGCCCTCGTCCTTTTCTTCCTCCTTGCCCTCGTCCTTTTCTTCCTCCTTGCCCTCGTCCTTTTCTTCCTCCTTGCCCTCGTCCTTTTCTTCCTCCTTGCCCTCGTCCTTGTGGTCATCCTCCTCCTCTTCCTTGGTTGTATAGTAGAGTGTTCTATGACAGGTCCACCAGGAAGAGGCGAGTTAAAGGTTGGGGGGGAGTAGGCTTGAACCTCCTCCTCGTCCTTGTCTTCCTCCTCGCCCTCCTCCTTATCCTTGTCCTCCTCGTCCTCCTCCAGCTCGTCCTTGTTGTTGTCCTCCTCGTCCTTGTTGTTGTCCTCCTCGTCCTTGTTGTTGTCCTCCTCGTCCTTGTTGTTGTCCTCCTCGTCCTTGTTGTTGTCCTCCTCGTCCTTGTTGTTGTCCTCCACGTGGTCCTCATCCTTGTTGTCCTCCTCATCCTTGTCCTTCTCATCATCCTTGTCCTTCTCATCGTCCTTGTCCTTTTCCTCCTCTTCCTCCTTGCCCTTGTCGTCCTCGTCCTCATCCTCGTTCTCCTCCTCGTCCACTTCCTCCTCCTCGTCCACTTCCTCCTCCTGTTCCTCCTCCTCTTCCACTTCCTCCTGTTCCTCCTCCTCCTCTTGCTCGTCGTCCTCGTTCTCCTCCTTGTCGTCCTCCCCCCCCCCCCCCCCCCCCCCCCCACCACCACCACCATAGTAAGCCGCTCGGCTATGGTGTTACTCATGCGGGCTCAGTCCTGATTCCATTGACACACAGAGCTCAGCTGGGCTCTGCGCCCGGCTTCCTCCTCACTGGCTGTGATTGATATCGGCAAGAGCCAATGGCTCCCCGCTGCTGTCTCTGAGCCTATGAGGAGGGAGAGCCTCTGCTTTCATGGACTGAGATCAGGCTCGGGGGAGGGGCTAGGGAGCTGTGGAGGGATGCTAACTCAGCGCTGCAGATGTGCACGTGCCTCTCGATCCCCAACAGTCCCCTCCACAGACGCCTCGTCCACCATCACTGTACAGCCATAGGAAGTGTCAGGCCGTAACATGGACATATGAAGGAGGACTCCGCCCTAGAAGGAGAGAGAAGACTTGGTAGTTGGTCATCATGTGACCTTTTAGAAGAGTAAAGGGACAGTTAGGTGGGGGGTGGGGAGCCTGCATTTTACATCCCATTCAATAAATGCAGAACACGGTGTGTTGTCTTCAGTGTTCCCTGGTATTCCCTGCTTAAAGGGCTTCTAAACCCTCAACATTTGTTTTCACTAGTTCACACCTGACGCAGTTCCATTCAGTTACGTGTGCGGTTTTTCTGAACTAAAAATGCATGCACAGTGTTTTCCATGTATTCCAATGGCTCTAGTTCACACCATGCAGTCAATTTCATGGTCAGTTTTTGCACCGGAAACTGACTACATGGTGTGAACTAGAGCCATTGGAATACATGGAAAACACTGTGCATGCATTTTTAGTGCAGAAAAAAAGCGCACGGAACTGAATGGAACTGCGTCTGGTGTGAACTGGCCCTTAATGCATTCTTTGCATTAAGGTAAAAAATGTTTAAGCATCGAAAGAAGGGGCCCCTCACTCCCCCCCCCCATATACTTACCTGAGCCCTCATTGGATCCAGCACTGTACAAGTCTGCAGATCTTCTCCCCCCCCCCCCTTTATACTTACCTGAGCCCTCATTGGATCCAGCACTGTACAAGTCTGCAGATCTTCTCCCCCCCCTTATACTTACTTGAGCCCTCATTGGATCCAGCACTGTACAAGTCTGCAGATCTTCTCTCCCCCCCCCCCCCCTTATACTTACTTGAGCCCTCATTGGATCCAGTGCTGTGCAAGTCTGCAGATCTTCTCCCCCCCCCCCCCCCTTATACTTACTTGAGCCCTCATTGGATCCAGCACTGTACAAGTCTGCAGATCTTCTCCCCCCCCTTATACTTACCTGAGCCCTCATTGGATCCAGCACTTTACAAGTCTGCAGCTCTTCCCCCCCCCCCCCCCTTATACTTACCTGAGCCCTCATTGGATCCAGCACTGTACAAGTCTGCAGATCTTCTCCCCCCCCTTATACTTACCTGAGCCCTCATTGGATCCAGCACTTTACAAGTCTGCAGCTTCCCCCCCCCCCCCTTTATACTTACCTGAGCCCTCATTGGATCCAGCACTGTAAAAGTCTGCAGCTCTTTCCCCCCCCCCCCCCTTATACTTACCTGAGCCCTCATTGGATCCAGCACTGTAAAAGTCTGCAGCTCTTCTCTCCCCCCCCCCCCCCCCCTTATACTTACCTGAGCCCTCATTGGATCCAGCACTGTAAAAGTCTGCAGCTCTTCCCCCCCCCCCCCCTTATACTTACCTGAGCCCTCATTGGATCCAGCACTGTACAAGTCTGCAGATCTTCTCTCCCCCCCCCCCCCCCTTATACTTACTTGAGCCCTCATTGGATCCAGTGCTGTGCAAGTCTGCAGATCTTCTCCCCCCCCCCCCTTATACTTACTTGAGCCCTCATTGGATCCAGCACTGTACAAGTCTGCAGATCTTCTCCCCCCCCTTATACTTACCTGAGCCCTCATTGGATCCAGCACTTTACAAGTCTGCAGCTCTTCCCCCCCCCCCCCCCCCCTTATACTTACCTGAGCCCTCATTGGATCCAGCACTGTAAAAGTCTGCAGCTCTTCTCTCCCCCCCCCCCCCCCTTATACTTACCTGAGCCCTCATTGGATCCAGTGCTGTGCAAGTCTGCAGCTCTTCTCCCCCCCCCCCCCCCTTTATACTTACCTGAGCCCTCATTGGATCCAGCACTGTACAAGTCTGCAGCTCTTCTCCCCCCCCCCCCCCCCCCTTTATACTTACCTGAGCCCTCATTGGATCCAGCACTGTAAAAGTCTGCAGCTCTTCTCTCCCCCCCCCCCCCCTTATACTTACCTGAGCCCTCATTGGATCCAGTGCTGTGCAAGTCTGCAGCTCTTCTCCCCCCCCCCCCCCCCCCCCCCCTTTATACTTACCTGAGCCCTCATTGGATCCAGCACTGTACAAGTCTGCAGCTCTTCTCCCCCCCCCCCCCCCTCCCTTTATACTTACCTGAGCCCTCATTGGATCCAGCACTGTACAAGTCTGCAGATCTTCTCCCCCCCCCCCTTTATACTTACCTGAGCCCTCATTGGATCCAGCACTGTACAAGTCTGCAGCTCTTCCCCCCCCCCCCCTTATACTTACCTGAGCCCTCATTGGATCCAGCACTGTACAAGTCTGCAGATCTTCTCTCCCCCCCCCCCCCCCCCCCTTTATACTTACCTGAGCCCTCATTGGATCCAGCACTGTACAAGTCTGCAGCTCTTCTCCCCCCCCCCCCTCCCTTTATACTTACCTGAGCCCTCATTGGATCCAGCACTGTACAAGTCTGCAGATCTTCTCCCCCCCCCCCCCCTTTATACTTACCTGAGCCCTCATTGGATCCAGCACTGTACAAGTCTGCAGCTCTTCTCTCCCCCCTTTATACTTACCTGAGCCCTCATTGGATCCAGCACTGTACAAGTCTGCAGCTCTTCTCCCCCCCCCCCTTTATACTTACCTGAGCCCTCATTGGATCCAGCACTGTAAAAGTCTGCAGATCTTCTCCCCCCCCTTATACTTACCTGAGCCCTCATTGGATCCAGCACTGTACAAGTCTGCAGATCTTCTCTCCCCCCCCCCCCCCCTTATACTTACTTGAGCCCTCATTGGATCCAGTGCTGTGCAAGTCTGCAGATCTTCTCCCCCCCCCCCTTTATACTTACCTGAGCCCTCATTGGATCCAGCACTGCACAAGTCTGCAGATCTTCTCCCCCCCCTTATACTTACCTGAACCCTCATTGGATCCAGCACTTTACAAGTCTGCAGCTCTTCTCCCCCCCCCCCCCCTTATTCTTACCTGAGCCCTCATTGGATCCAGTGCTGTACAAGTCTGCAGATCCCCCCCCCCCCTTTATACTTACCTGAGCCCTCATTGGATCCAGCACTGTACAAGTCTGCAGATCTTCTCCCCCCCCCCCCCTTATACTTACCTGAGCCCTCATTGGATCCACCACTGTACAAGTCTGCAGCTCTCCCCCCCCCCCCCCTTATACTTACCTGAGCCCTCATTGGATCCAGCACTGTACAAGTCTGCAGCTCTTCTCCCCCCCCCCTTTATACTTACCTGAGCCCTCATTGGATCCAGCACTGTACAAGTCTGCAGCTCTTCTCCCCCCCCCCCTTATACTTACCTGAGCCCTCATTGGATCCAGCACTTTACAAGTCTGCAGCTCTCCCCCCCCCCCCCCTTATACTTACCTGAGCCCTCATTGGATCCAGCACTGTACAAGTCTGCAGATCTTCTCCCCCCCCCCCCCTTTATACTTACCTGAGCCCTCATTGGATCCAGCACTTTACAAGTCTGCAGCTCTCCCCCCCCCCCCCCCTTATACTTACCTGAGCCCTCATTGGATCCAGCACTGTACAAGTCTGCAGATCTTCTCCCCCCCCCCCCTTTATACTTACCTGAGCCCTCATTGGATCCAGCACTGTACAAGTCTGCAGCTCTTCTCCCCCCCCCCCCTTATACTTACCTGAGCCCTCATTGGATCCAGCACTGTACAAGTCTGCAGATCTTCTCCCCCCCCCCCCCTTTATACTTACCTGAGCCCTCATTGGATCCAGCACTGTACAAGTCTGCAGCTCTTCTCCCCCCCCCCCCTTATACTTACCTGAGCCCTCATTGGATCCAGCACTGTAAAAGTATGCAGATCTTCCCCCCCCCCCTTATACTTACCTGAGCCCTCATTGGATCCAGCGCTGTACAAATCTGCAGATCTTCTCCCCCCCCCCCCCTTTATACTTACCTGAGCCCTCGTTGGATCCAGCGCTGTACAAATCTGCAGATCTTCTCCCCCCCCCTTTATACTTACCTGAGCCCTCATTGGATCCAGCACTGTACAAGTCTGCAGATCTTCTCCCCCCCCCCCCCTTATACTTACTTGAGCCCTCATTGGATCCAGCACTGTACAAGTCTGCAGCTCTTCCCCCCCCCCCTTATACTTACCTGAGCCCTCATTGGATCCAGCACTGTACAAGTCTGCAGATCTTCTCCCTCCCCCCCCCCCTCCCTTTATACTTACCTGAGCCCTCATTGGATCCAGCACTGTACAAGTCTGCAGCTCTTCTCCCCCCCCCCCCCCTTTATACTTACCTGAGCCCTCATTGGATCCAGCACTGTACAAGTCTGCAGCTCTTCTCCCAACCCCCCCCCCCCCCCCCTTATACTTACCTGAGCCCTCATTTGGATCCAGCGCTGTACAAGTCTGCAGATCTTCTCCCCCCCCCCCCCCTCCCTTTATACTTACCTGAGCCCTCATTGGATCCAGCACTGTACAAGTCTGCAGCTCTTCTCCCCCCCCCCCCTTTATACTTACCTGAGCCCTCATTGGATCCACCACTGTACAAGTCTGCAGCTCTTCTCTTCCCCCCCCCCTTTATATTTACCTGAGCCCTCATTGGATCCAGCACTGTACAAGTCTGCAGCTCTTCTTCCCCCCCCCCTTTATACTTACCTGAGCCCTCATTGGATCCACCACTGTACAAGTCTGCAGCTCTTCTCTTCCCCCCCCCTTTATATTTACCTGAGCCCTCATTGGATCCAGCACTGTACAAGTCTGCAGATCTCCCCCCCCCCCCCCCCTTATACTTACTTGAGCCCTCATTGGATCCAGCACTGTACAAGTCTGCAGATCTTCTCCCCCCCCCCCCCTTATACTTACTTGAGCCCTCATTGGATCCAGCACTGTACAAGTCTGCAGATCTTCTCCCCCCCCCCCCCCCCTTATACTTACTTGAGCCCTCATTGGATCCAGCACTGTACAAGTCTGCAGATCTTCTCCCCCCCCCCCCCTTATACTTACTTGAGCCCTCATTGGATCCAGCACTGTACAAGTCTGCAGATCTTCCCCCCCCCCCCCCCCTTATACTTACCTGAGCCCTCATTGGATCCAGCACTGTACAAGTCTGCAGCTCTTCCCCCCCCCCTTATACTTACCTGAGCCCTCATTGGATCCAGCACTTTACAAGTCTGCAGCTCTTCTCCCCCCCCCCCCCTTTATACTTACCTGAGCCCTCATTGGATCCAGCGCTGTACAAGTCTGCAGATCTTCTCCCCCCCCCCCTCCCTTTATACTTACCTGAGCCCTCATTGGATCCAGCACTGTACAAGTCTGCAGCTCTTCTCCCCCCCCTTATACTTACTTGAGCCCTCATTGGATCCAGTGCTGTACAAGTCTGCAGATCTCCCCCCCCCCTTTATACTTACCTGAGCCCTCATTGGATCCAGCACTGTACAAGTCTGCAGATCTCCCCCCCCCCCCCCTTTATACTTACCTGAGCCCTCATTGGATCCAGCACTGTACAAGTCTGCAGCTCTTCCCCCCCCCCCCCCCCCTTATACTTACCTGAGCCCTCATTGGATTCAGCACTGTACAAGTCTGCAGATCTTCTCCCCCCCCCCCCCCTTTATACTTACCTGAGCCCTCATTGGATCCAGCACTGTACAAGTCTGCAGCTCTTCCCCCCCCCCCCCCCCTTTATACTTACCTGAGCCCTCATTGGATCCAGCACTGTACAAGTCTGCAGATCTTCTCCCCCCCCCCCCCCCTTATACTTACTTGAGCCCTCATTGGATCCAGTGCTGTACAAGTCTGCAGATCTCCCCCCCCCCCCCTTTATACTTACCTGAGCCCTCATTGGATCCAGCACTGTACAAGTCTGCAGATCTTCCCCCCCCCCCCCCTTATACTTACCTGAGCCCTCATTGGATCCAGCACTTTACAAGTCTGCAGCTCTTCTCCCCCCCCCCTTTATACTTACTTGAGCCCTCATTGGATCCAGTGCTGTACAAGTCTGCAGATCTCCCCCCCCCCTTTATACTTACCTGAGCCCTCATTGGATCCAGCACTTTACAAGTCTGCAGCTCTTCCCCCCCCCCCCCCCCCCCCCTTATACTTACCTGAGCCCTCATTGGATCCAGCACTGTACAAGTCTGCAGCTCTTTCCCCCCCCCCCCCCCCTTTATACTTACCTGAGCCCTCATTGGATCCAGCACTGTACAAGTCTGCAGCTCTTCTTCCCCCCCCCTTTATACTTACCTGAGCCCTCATTGGATCCAGCACTGTACAAGTCTGCAGCTCTTCTTCCCCCCCCCCCCCCTTATACTTACTTGAGCCCTCATTGGATCCAGCACTGTACAAGTCTGCAGATCTTCTCCCCCCCCCCCCCTTATACTTACTTGAGCCCTCATTGGATCCAGCACTGTACAAGTCTGCAGATCTTCTCCCCCCCCCCCCCTTATACTTACTTGAGCCCTCATTGGATCCAGCACTGTACAAGTCTGCAGCTCTTCTCTTCCCCCCCCCCCTTTATATTTACCTGAGCCCTCATTGGATCCAGCACTGTACAAGTCTGCAGCTCTTCTTCCCCCCCCCCCCCTTATACTTACTTGAGCCCTCATTGGATCCAGCACTGTACAAGTCTGCAGATCTTCTCCCCCCCCCCCCTTATACTTACTTGAGCCCTCATTGGATCCAGCACTGTACAAGTCTGCAGCTCTTCTCCCCCCCCCCCCTTTATACTTACCTGAGCCCTCATTGGATCCAGCACTGTACAAGTCTGCAGCTCTTCTCCCCCCCCCCCCCTTATACTTACTTGAGCCCTCATTGGATCCAGCACTGTACAAGTCTGCAGATCTTCTCCCCCCCCCCCCTTATACTTACTTGAGCCCTCATTGGATCCAGCACTGTACAAGTCTGCAGCTCTTCTTCCCCCCCCCCCCCTTTATACTTACCTGAGCCCTCATTGGATCCAGCACTGTACAAGTCTGCAGCTCTTCTTCCCCCCCCCTTTATACTTACCTGAGCCCTCATTGGATCCAGCACTGTACAAGTCTGCAGCTCTTCTCCCCCCCCCCTTTATACTTACCTGAGCCTCATTGGATCCAGCACTGTACAAGTCTGCAGATCTTCTCTCCCCCCCCCTTTATATTTACTGAGCCCTCATTGGATCCAGCACTGTAAAAGTATGCAGATCTCCCCCCCCCCCCCCTTATACTTACCTGAGCCCTCATTGGATCCAGCACTGTACAAGTCTGCAGATCTTCTCTCCCCCCTTTATACTTACCTGAGCCTTCATTGGATCCAGCACTGTACAAGTCTGCAGCTCTTCTCTCCTCCCTTTATACTTACCTGAGCCCTCATTGGATCCAGCACTGTACAAGTCTGCAGCTCTTCTTCCCCCCCCCCTTTATACTTACCTGAGCCCTCATTGGATTCAGCACTGTACAAGTCTGCAGATCTCTCTCCCCCCCCTTATACTTACCTGAGCCCTCATTGGATCCAGCACTGTACAAGTCTGCAGCTCTTCTCCCCCCCCTTATACTTACTTGAGCCCTCATTGGATCCAGTGCTGTGCAAGTCTGCAGATCTTCTCTCCCCCCCCTTTTATACTTACCTGAGCCCTCATTGGATCCAGCACTGTACAAGTCTGCAGCTCTTCTCCCCCCCCCTTATACTTACTTGAGCCCTCATTGGATCCAGCGCTGTGCAAGTCTGCAGATCTTCTCCCCCTCCCCCCCCTTATACTTACTTGAGCCCTCATTGGATCCAGCGCTGTACAAGTCTGCAGCTCTTCTCTCCCCCCTTTATACTTACCTGAGCCCTCATTGGATCCAGCACTGTACAAGTCTGCAGATCTTCTTCCCCCCCCCCCCCCCCTTATACTTACTTGAGCACTCATTGGATCCAGCACTGTACAAGTCTGCAGCTCTTCTCCCCCCCCCCCTTTATACTTACCTGAGCCCTCATTGGATCCAGCACTGTACAAGTCTGCAGATCTTCTCTCCCCCCGCCCCCTTATACTTACCTGAGCCCTCATTGGATCCAGCACTGTACAAGTCTGCAGATCTTCTCTCCCCCCGCCCCCTTATACTTACCTGAGCCCTCATTGGATCCAGCACTGTACAAGTCTGCAGCTCTTCTCTCCCCCCCCCTTTATATTTACCTGAGCCCTCATTGGATCCAGCACTGTACAAGTCTGCAGCTCTTCTCTCCCCCCCCCTTTATATTTACCTGAGCCCTCATTGGATCCAGCACTGTACAAGTCTGCAGATCTCCCCCCCCCCCCCTTTTATACTTACCTGAGCCCTCATTGGATCCAGCACTGTACAAGTCTGTAGCTCTTCTCCCCCCCCCCCCCCTTATACTTACCTGAGCCCTCATTGGATCCAGCACTGTGCAAGTCTGCAGATCTCCCCCCCCCCTTTATACTTACCTGAGCCCTCATTGGATCCAGCACTGTACAAGTCTGCAGCTCTTCTCCCCCCCCCCCCCTTTATACTTACCTGAGCCCTCATTGGATCCAGCACTGTACAAGTCTGCAGCTCTTCTCCCCCCTTATACTTACCTGAGCCCTCATTGGATCCAGCACTGTACAAGTCTGCAGATCTTCTCCCCCCCCCCCCCCCTTTATACTTACCTGAGCCCTCATTGGATCCAGCACTGTACAAGTCTGCAGATCTTCTCCCCCCCCTTATACTTACTTGAGCCCTCATTGGATCCAGCACTGTACAAGTCTGCAGATCTTCTCTCCCCCCCCCCCCCTTATACTTACTTGAGCCCTCATTGGATCCAGTGCTGTGCAAGTCTGCAGATCTTCTCCCCCCCCCCCCCCCCTTATACTTACTTGAGCCCTCATTGGATCCAGCACTGTACAAGTCTGCAGATCTTCTCCCCCCCCTTATACTTACCTGAGCCCTCATTGGATCCAGCACTTTACAAGTCTGCAGCTTCCCCCCCCCCCCTTTATACTTACCTGAGCCCTCATTGGATCCAGCACTGTAAAAGTCTGCAGCTCTTCCCCCCCCCCCCCCCCCCCTTATACTTACCTGAGCCCTCATTGGATCCAGCACTGTAAAAGTCTGCAGCTCTTCTCTCCCCCCCCCCCCCCCCTTATACTTACCTGAGCCCTCATTGGATCCAGCACTGTAAAAGTCTGCAGCTCTTCCCCCCCCCCCCCCCCCCCTTATACTTACCTGAGCCCTCATTGGATCCAGCACTGTACAAGTCTGCAGATCTTCTCTCCCCCCCCCCCCCCCTTATACTTACTTGAGCCCTCATTGGATCCAGTGCTGTGCAAGTCTGCAGATCTTCTCCCCCCCCCCCCTTATACTTACTTGAGCCCTCATTGGATCCAGCACTGTACAAGTCTGCAGATCTTCTCCCCCCCCTTATACTTACCTGAGCCCTCATTGGATCCAGCACTTTACAAGTCTGCAGCTCTTCCCCCCCCCCCCTTATACTTACCTGAGCCCTCATTGGATCCAGCACTGTAAAAGTCTGCAGCTCTTCTCTCCCCCCCCCCCCCCCCCCCTTATACTTACCTGAGCCCTCATTGGATCCAGTGCTGTGCAAGTCTGCAGATCTTCTCTCTTCCCCCCCCCCCCCCCCCCTTTATACTTACCTGAGCCCTCATTGGATCCAGCACTGTACAAGTCTGCAGCTCTTCTCTCCCCCCTTTATACTTACCTGAGCCCTCATTGGATCCAGCACTGTACAAGTCTGCAGCTCTTCTCCCCCCCCCCCTTTATACTTACCTGAGCCCTCATTGGATCCAGCACTGTAAAAGTCTGCAGATCTTCTCCCCCCCCCTTATACTTACTTGAGCCCTCATTGGATCCAGTGCTGTGCAAGTCTGCAGCTCTCCCCCCCCCCCCCTTATACTTACCTGAGCCCTCATTGGATCCAGCACTGTACAAGTCTGCAGCTCTTCTCCCCCCCCCCTTTATACTTACCTGAGCCCTCATTGGATCCAGCACTGTACAAGTCTGCAGCTCTTCTCCCCCCCCCCTTATACTTACCTGAGCCCTCATTGGATCCAGCACTTTACAAGTCTGCAGCTCTCCCCCCCCCCCCCTTATACTTACCTGAGCCCTCATTGGATCCAGCACTGTACAAGTCTGCAGATCTTCTCCCCCCCCCCCCCTTTATACTTACCTGAGCCCTCATTGGATCCAGCACTTTACAAGTCTGCAGCTCTCCCCCCCCCCCCCTTATACTTACCTGAGCCCTCATTGGATCCAGCACTGTACAAGTCTGCAGCTCTTCTCCCCCCCCCCCCTTATACTTACCTGAGCCCTCATTGGATCCAGCACTGTACAAGTCTGCAGATCTTCTCCCCCCCCCCCCCCCTTTATACTTACCTGAGCCCTCATTGGATCCAGCACTTTACAAGTCTGCAGCTCTCCCCCCCCCCCCCCCCCCTTATACTTACCTGAGCCCTCATTGGATCCAGCACTGTACAAGTCTGCAGCTCTTCTCCCCACCCCCCTTTATACTTACCTGAGCCCTCATTGGATCCAGCACTGTACAAGTCTGCAGATCTTCTCTCCCCCCCCCTTTATATTTACCTGAGCCCTCATTGGATCCAGCACTGTAAAAGTATGCAGATCTTTCCCCCCCCCCCCTTATACTTACCTGAGCCCTCATTGGATCCAGCACTGTAAAAGTATGCAGATCTTCCCCCCCCCCCCCCTTATACTTACCTGAGCCTTCATTGGATCCAGCACTGTACAAGTCTGCAGCTCTTCTCTCCTCCCTTTATACTTACCTGAGCCCTCATTGGATCCAGCACTGTACAAGTCTGCAGCTCTTCCCCCCCCCCCCCCCCCTTATACTTACCTGAGCCCTCATTGGATCCAGCACTGTACAAGTCTGCAGATCTTCTCCCCCCCCCCCCCCCTTATACTTACTTGAGCCCTCATTGGATCCAGTGCTGTGCAAGTCTGCAGCTCTTCTCTTCCCCCCCCCCCCTTATACTTACTTGAGCACTCATTGGATCCAGCACTGTACAAGTCTGCAGATCTTCTCCCCCCCCCCCCCCCTTTATATTTACCTGAGCCCTCATTGGATCCAGCACTGTACAAGTCTGCAGCTCTTCCCCCCCCCCCCCCCTTATACTTACCTGAGCCCTCATTGGATCCAGTGCTGTGCAAGTCTGCAGATCTACCCCCCCCCCCCTTATACTTACCTGAGCCCTCATTGGATTCAGCACTGTACAAGTCTGCAGCTCTTCTCTCCCCCCCCCTTTATACTTACTTGAGCCCTCATTGGATCCAGTGCTGTGCAAGTCTGCAGATCTTCTCCCCCCCCCCCCCCCCTTATACTTACCTGAGCCCTCATTGGATTCAGCACTGTACAAGTCTGCAGATCTTCTCCCCCCCCCCTTATACTTACCTGAGCCCTCATTGGATCCAGCACTGTACAAGTCTGCAGCTCTTCTCCCCCCCCCTTATACTTACTTGAGCCCTCATTGGATCCAGTGCTGTGCAAGTCTGCAGATCTTCTCTCCCCCCCCTTTTATACTTACCTGAGCCCTCATTGGATCCAGCACTGTACAAGTCTGCAGCTCTTCTCCCCCCCCCCCTTTATACTTACCTGAGCCCTCATTGGATCCAGCACTGTACAAGTCTGCAGATCTTCTCCCCCCCCCCCCCTTATACTTACCTGAGCCCTCATTGGATTCAGCACTGTACAAGTCTGCAGCTCTTCTCCCCCCCCCCTTATACCTACCTGAGCCCTCATTGGATCCAGCACTGTACAAGTCTGCAGCTCTTCTCCCCCCCCCCTTATACCTACCTGAGCCCTCATTGGATTCAGCACTGTACAAGTCTGCAGATCTTCTCCCCCCCCCCCCCCCCCTTATACTTACTTGAGCCCTCATTGGATCCAGCACTGTACAAGTCTGCAGCTCTTCTCCCCCCCCCCTTATACTTACTTGAGCCCTCATTGGATCCAGTGCTGTGCAAGTCTGCAGATCTTCTCCCCCCCCCCCTTTATACTTACCTGAGCCCTCATTGGATCCAGTGCTGTACAAGTCTGCAGATCTTCTCTCCCCCCACTTCCCCCTTTATACTTCCCTGAGCCCTCATTGGATCCAGCACTGTACAAGTCTGCAGATCTTCTCCCCCCCCCCCCCTTATACTTACCTGAGCCCTCATTGGATCCAGCACTGTACAAGTCTGCAGCTCTTCTCTTCCCCCCCCCTTATACTTACCTGAGCCCTCATTGGATCCAGCACTGTACAAGTCTGCAGCTCTTCTCCCCCCCCCCCTTTATACTTACCTGAGCCCTCATTGGATCCAGCACTGTACAAGTCTGCAGCTCTTCTCTCCCCCCCCCCCCCCCTTTATACTCTCAATTGCATAGAACAGGTAAGTTATAGACCTGTTTATTTAACCATTTGCCTTCTGGGAACTTTCACCCCCCTTTTCCTGCCCAGGCCAATTTTCAGCTTTCAGTGTTGTCCCTCTTTGAATGACAATTGTGCGGTCATGCTACACTGTACCCAGATGACATTATCAGGTTTCCCCCATAAATAGAGCTTTCTTTTGTCTGTATTTAATCACCACTAGTTTTTTTTGTTTTTGCTAAATGAATATGACCAAAAATTTTGGGGAAATTTTTTTTTTCTCTTCATTTCTGTTATAAAATTTTGCAAACAGGTAATTTTTTCTTTATTGCTGATGGGCACTGATAGGTGGCACTGTTGGGCATTGATGAGGCGGCACTGATGATCAGTGCCAGTGTCCCCTTTCACGCTATGCAAGTGAAAAGAGACAGAGCTGATTACGTGGTAAAGAGCTGCTGTCATTGGCTCTTTACCCCCGATCGGTGATGCTGGGACAACAGCCACGTACCACCGATCGCCACGTAACATGACGTCCTTCCCAGAACTAGAGCGGTCCCATCCGACTGTCATTGGACTATACAGCAGACGGGAACCGAATAAATTCCTTTACAATCACTTTAAAGTGTAATTAAAGGCAGAACTTTTTTGGATGGAGTGGGGAGGGATTAGAACCCCTGTCAGTTTTTATTGCTGTCTGTGCCCCCCGTTTAGGAAGATTCACCGTCTATTTGTCCTGTTTTCCCATTATTGGTGAAAGTGAATGAAAATCCCAAATTTATACTAGTTCTGGTGACAACCGGGGGATTCTCTTACTTTGGAGGGATTTTCTCTCACTTCCTGTTTTGGTTATGCCACAGGAAGTGTCGGGAAATCTCCCCAAATAGATGGCAGGAGGAAAAAAACTGACTGGGTTCTAACCCTCCCTTAAGCCTCGGTCACACGATCGGATTTTCATCGGACAAAGCGTAGGACTTTTGTCCGAAGGGCGTTGGCCGTGAACTTTTCTTGCATACAAGCGGCTAGGAATTGTCGGCCAACAAACACGAAACAACGTGGTTTTTTCAGCTCTTTAGCGCCACCCTTTGGGCAACTTCTGCTAATGTTGTGTGATGGTGAGCATTGCTTCCGAGCATGCGTGTTTGTACTTTGGAGTTTTGTCCGACGGACTTGTGTACACACGATCGGATAATCCGACAACACACAATTGTTGGCGGAAAATTTTAAAGCATGCTATCCAACATTTGTCCGCGGAAAAAATTAGACAACAAATGTACGATTGAGCGTACAGACGGTCAGATTATCCAGCAACAGCCTGTCATCACACAATTCTCGTCGGAAAATCCGATCGTGTGTACAAGGCTTAAGGGGTTGTAAAGGATCGTGTTTTTTCATCCTATGCATTAAGGTGAAAAAACACCTGGCGCCCAGCCCCCCCCGGTTTTACTTACCTGAGCCCGTTCACCTGCTCTGCGCGTCCCCGGCATCCTCTTCTCCATGGAGTCTCAGCGTTGATTGGATAGATTGATAGCAGCGCAGCCATTGGCTTCCACTTCTGTCAATCAAATATAATGACCAGGGGGGGGCGGGGCCGAGTCATACACTCGGCAGCTATGGACGCCGAGTGCATGACACGGGAGCGCGCCCGCGAGGCAACCCCCTCAGGAGAGAGCTTCCCAGAGGGGGTTACAGAAGCGGGGAGAAGCCGCGAGAGCCGCCGTGGGACCCCAGAAGAGGAGGATCCACTCTGTGCAAAACGAACTGCTCAGTGGAGGTAAGTATGACATGTTTGTTATTTAAAAAAAAATAAAAGATGAACCTTTACCACCACTTTAAGTCTATCCAAAAATAAAAAAAACAAAAAATGAAGTTTTGCATTTAGTTCTAATTTATGCAGCAGAGAGATCTCCGTGATTTTTTTTTTTTTTTTTTAATGTTCTTTTATTTGGAATGAGTTTTTTGCTTTCCCTCTCCTCCATGACTTGAAAGTCCTCAGTGCAGGAAAAGCATTGGCCACTAGGCGCTCCCTGCCGCCACCTCCATTGAATGGGGAAAAGGGTCAGCAGCGGGGGGACCAGCACAATCAGGGATCCAAATTCCCCCCCCCCCCCCCCAAATCTTCCCAGCAGAACACATTAATGAAACATGAACAGAGGTTCTAACCCTTCTTCTCGCCATCCAGAACTAATATTGAAGTTGGACTTTACCTGCCTGTTTTCTCATTGGTCAGTATGTGTTTTGTTGTTTTCAGGTCTCTGAAGCTTTGGTGAAGGAGGAACCGGGGGATTCGAATAGCTGTGCGAAGGCTGAAGAATCGAACACAGGTACACTACAATCACCAGCAGGGTGCGCTGCATACTCTATCCTACATGAGAGGGTGTATAGAAAGAGCATTTTGCTCTTCAGATTGCTGTATTATTACTGTTTTAATTAACCACCTCAATACCGGACACTTTGACCCCCCTTCCTCCCCGCCGCCCTCTGGTGGTGCTTCTACCGTGCGATCGGCGAGCTGCAGAAGGAATCTGCTGCCGCCAGACGTTGATCATAGAGATTTCCAGTCATCTCTATGACCTTTGGAGGCCCGGCTGGCGGAAATAAACAACGGCGAGGACTCGGAAAGAAAGAGATTGTTCATTTCTTTAAATTTCTTTTTATTTTTTTGATCTCAGCCTTTCCTGGAAGATGTGGGGTCTTATAGACCCCACATCTCTCCATAAAGAGGACATGTCAGGCCCTATTCCTTTTACAAGGGATGTTTACACTCCTTGTAATGAATCAAAAAAAAATGTAAAGAGAAAGTGTAAAAAAAAAAAAAGTAACGTAAAATGGACAATAAAAAATAAAATAAAAAAGTAACATGCCCTCGTCCCCATGAGCTCGCGCACAGAAGCGAACGCATGCGAAAGTCACGCCCACATATGTAAACGGCGTTCAAAGCACACATGTGATGTATCGCCACAAACGTCAGAGCGAGAGCAACAATTCTAGCACTAGATCTCCTCTGTAACTCCAAACTGGTAACCTGCAAAAAATTTTTAAAGCGTCGCCTATGGAGATTTTAAATACCAAAGTTTGGCGCCATTCCATGAGTGGGCGCATTTTGAAAGCGTGACATGTTGGGTATCAATTTACTTGCCGTAACATCATCTTTCACAGTATAAAAAAGAAAAATTGGACTAACTTTAGCGTTTGTTTATTTTTTAAATGCCTTTGAAAAATTGCTGCGCAAATACCATGCGAGATAAAAAGTTGCAACGACCGCCATTCTATATACATAATGTTTGGGGATTCTGAGTAATTTTCTAGCAAAAAAAAAAAAATATGATTTTTACATGTAGGAGAGAAATGTCAGAATTGGCCTGGATGGCAAGTGGTTAAAGTAGTATTAAAGTTGGATGAGGAGGGGGAAAAAGTGGCAGGTAAGGATTTTATAGCAGAAGAGACGGTATCAGTCTATTCTGCCAATAAATGCTTCCTCCTTCCTGTTAGCAGTACTGTACACTGAGCTGCACATGATGGCACCCGCTCTGTGCTGTGGTCATCTAACCCCCCATGGACATACACAGGAGTGACGTCGACGGGCCTGGCCAGTCAGGTGGCCGAACCGAGCATACGCAGATGGAAGATTGAATGAAGCACTGGCGGCTTGTCATAGTGTGCTAGTGTGTGGTGCCTACTAACCTATTATGGCGTAAAGTTGCAGAGGCCCCCTTTAAAAATCAAGTGTACTACAGCTTTAACATTCAGGTAATACTGTTGCCTGTGGGAGGATTGGACACTGGCAAACAAACTGTGGGTACAGTATAGCTACTCCTACTACCAGCATGCCTCAGTTTTTCGCTAGTGTCCTGGGAGGATGGACCGCTTTTCTTCAGCTCTGCTTTAAAGTCTAACATTTTTTTTTTTTGCTATCACTTTTTTCTTCTATTTTTTTTTATTTAGGGGAGGTAAGGGATTTTTTTATCTTTTTTTTTTTTTTTCTTGAATCATACTTACCTAGGTGTATACATCATCGGTCAGATGCTCTATTTTTCCCCCCGGCACCTCTAAGACTGAGAGCCTAGCAATCGAACACTGCCGACCGCTCGGTTCTCAGGGCTCCCCGGGCAGAGAGCTGCTGTCAGTCACCGGCTCTCTGCTCTGCCACCCTCTTCGCTCACTGGAGTGCTGGGCTGTGGAGGGTTGGGAGTGGCCGGCTCAGCCTCTCAGCAGCTCACCAGAGGTGTGGGGCCGCCAGTGATGCTTAGTGACACTCCAAAACAATCCGTCTGAGTGTTTTCTAGCGTCTCCGAGCCGTCTTTTGAGTGTTTCCGAGTGTCTCTGGCGCCCCCCCCACCTCTGGCCACATGGGGTACTGCATACACTAGCAGTGACACTGAAATGAATTATCGGAGTTTCCATTATTTCCTATGGGGAAACTCTCTTTGATATACGAGTGCTTTGGATTACAAGCATTCTCCTGGAACGGATTATGCTCGTAATCCAAGGTACCACTGTAATAAAATATCTGAATTTATGTTCCTCGCAATTCTGTCTCTGACCCGCAGGAGACTCCGGCCATCACTCCAAGACTTCTCAACCCAAGAGATGTTTAACTAAGAAGCGACCGGCGCGTAACACCAAAGCGGAGAAGGCCCACGCCTGCGCGGAGTGCGGCAAGATATTTTACAACAAGCGGACGTTAAAATCGCACCTGCGCGCTCACCTGGGCGAGCGCTCGTACATCTGCAATGTGTGCGGGAAGTGTTTCCGCAGGCACACCGCGCTGCTCATCCACAAGCGGATCCACGCAGGAGAACGGCCGTACAAATGTGCGCAGTGCGGGAAGAGCTTCGTACAGCAGCAACACCTGACCACCCACAAGAAGACCCACACCGGGGACAAACCGTTTCCCTGCGATGTCTGCGCTAACAGCTATCGCTGGAGGTCTGAACTCGCCAAACATCAGAGGGTGCACCAGGACCAGGTACAGCCTACATCTGTCTGTGTGTGTGTGTGTGTGTGTCTGACGAAAGCACCGACAGCCCTTCACACTTCTCTCTCTATACTAAACTTCCTGCGAGAATTGGGCCCCTTTCATACTAACAGACCGATCGGGGTCCGCCTGAAATGTTTTTGGAGTCCGCCATGTCTGAAAGGGGCAATAACTTTTTCATTTTGACACGCTGGTGATTGGCTGCTAGGACAATCCTATGTCTTAGTAACCAATTACTTGCGTGTTAACCACTTGCTGACCAGCCGCCGTCGTTGTACGGCGGCAGGTCGGGACGATGCGGCGGCGCACCAGCCCGAGGAGAGAGAGACCGTGAGTTCCTAATAGCTAGGAATCACGATCTCTCTCCTCCTCTAGTCAGTCCCCTCCCCCCTACAGTTAGAAACACACACACGGAACACAGTTAACCCCTTGATCGCCCCCTAGTGTTAACCCCTTCCCTGCCAGTGTCATATTTACAGTAATCAGTGCATTTTTATAACACTGATCGCTGTATAAATGACAATGGTCCCAAAAATGTGTCAAGTGTCCGATCTGTCTGCCATAATGTTGCAGATCACCGCCATTACTAGTAAAAAAAAATAATAATAAAAATGCCATAAATCTATCCTCTATTTTGTAGACGCTATAACTTTTGCACAAACCAATCAATGTACGCTTATTGCGATATTTTTGGTAAAAAAAAAAAAAAAAAATGTAGAATACGTATCGGCCTAACTGAGAAAAAATTTGCTTTTTTTAAAAAAAATTGGGGGTATTTATTATAGCAAAAAGTAAAAAATATTGTGTTTTTTTTTTTTTTTTTTTTTTGTGTTTTATAGCACAAAAATAAAAACCGCAGAGGTGATCAAATACTACCAAAAGAAAGCGCTCTTTGTGGGGGGAAAAAAGGACGTCAATTTTGTTTGGGAGCCACGTCGCACGACCGCTTAATTGTCAGTTAAAGCGACGCAGTGCCGAATCGCAAAAAATGGCCTGGTCATTGCTCAGCCAAATCTTCCGGGGCTGAAGTGGTTAACTTAACCGCTTCAATACCCACCTATAGTAAAATGACGTCCTCCTCTTTGTGGGGTGATATCTGAATGATGCTTGCAGCTAGATGCATCATTCAGATATCATTCTTTTCAGCTGCCGATTCTGTGCACGATAAGAACGATCATAGCGGCTTGATCGTTCTTATAGGCGACGGGAGGGAACGTTCCCCCCCCCCCCTCCCGCCGCCATCCGGTGCTTCTCCGGGCTCTCCCGTGCCATCGGGGACCCGGAGAATGAATCGGCCGGCGCCGGATGTTGACGATAGAGATGACTGGTGACCAGATGGTCACCAGTCATCTCTATGACCGTGGGAGGCCCGGGCGCGTCGTTATGACGTCACGCCCGGGTACCCGGAACTAACCGAAGCCGCGATTGCGGCTGTCAGCATGAGATCGGTAAATTTTTTTTTTTTTTTTCCGATCTCATGCTTTCCAGCCTAGAGGAGAGATGTGGGGTCTTATTGACCTCACATCTCTCCATAAAGAGGACCTGTCACATAGATTCCTATTACAAGGGATGTTTACATTCCTTGTAATAGGAATAAAAGTAATTTAAAAAAAAAAAATGTTAAAAAAAGTGTAAAAATAAAAAAAATGAAGTAAAAAAAAAAATTAACTAATAAAATTTTTTTTTTAAAACGCCCCTGTCCCCGATAGCTCGCGATCAGAAGCGAACGCACACGTAAGTCCCGCCCACATATGTAAACGCCGCTCAAACCACACATGTGAGATATCGCCGCGTGCGTTAGGGCGTGTGCAACAATTCTAGCACTAGACCTCCTCTGTAACTCTAAACTGGTAACCTGTAAAAAATTTTAAAGCGTCGCCTATGGAGATTTTTAAGCAATGAAGTTTGGCGCCATTCCGTGATTGTGCGCAATTTTAAAGCGTGACATGTTAGGTATCTATTTACTCGGCGTAACATCGTCTTTCACATTATACAAAAAAAATGGGCAAACTTTACTGTTTTGTTATTTTTTAATTCATGAAACCGTTTTTTTTCCAAAAAAAAAGGTGTTTGAAAAATTTTTGCGCAAATACCGTGTGAGATAAAAAGTTGCAATGACCGCCATTTTATTCCCTAGGGTGTCTGCTAAAAAAACATATATAATGTTTGGGGGTTCTGAGTAATTTTCTAGCAAAAAAATAATGATTTTTACATGAAGTAGAGAAATGCCAGAATAGGCCCGGTATTGAAGCGGTTAAAGTGTTCGTTAACCCAAAAAAAAAAAAAAAATTGATTTCCTGGTCCCTTTAATCAGATTATACAGCAGAGTGCTTGTTCTGTGTAATCTGTCCCCCTCTAAACTGTAAAACAAAAAAACCTGCCACTTCCTGTGTCCCCTCTCCTCTGTACTGACCACCGTGGTCAGACCTGCTAAGCCCTGACCACCGTGGTCAGAGTGCGTCCCTCCGACATCTACAGCCCTGCTCTCAGCTCTCCTCTCTCCCCCTCCCCCCAACCCCTGTCACTATGTTAGTAAAGTTTAGAATTCTTCCCCTGCCGGACCCTCTCTTATAGCCTGGCATAGCACACTGCATTAGTCTTTTATAAAAACGAGCGTTGAAAATACTGATTTAGCGCAATCTTCAAGCCGGTCACATGACTCTCGGCCGGTTTCTAGGGCTCCACCACACCTGGATCTAAGCCTACTTCTATTCGGGTGTGGGAAGGGGACCTGGGGCGTGAACTTACCGAGACCCAGCTAGCCCACCTAATACCAGCCTACCAACTCATGCTCTATCCACTCTAAAACCAAGGAAATGAATTTTCTGATGATGTCCCGCTGGTATCGGGTGGCACGTATTTACCCCTCCAGGTCTGAGCTATGTTGGCGGGGCTGTGGACACCGGGGTACTCTTCTCCATATATGGTGGGAATGCCCCTTAATTAGGCCTTTTTTTTGGGAAGAAATTCTGGGCCAAATAAGAAATACTAGGGCTAGACGTCCCTCCTATCCCTGAATCTCTTCCTCCTGCAAAAAAAAAAAAAGATGATTTTAACTTTTGAACAACATGTTTGAAAATTAGGCCGCGGGTCCTTAACCACTTCAGCCCCGTAAAATTTGGCTGCCCAATTACCGGGCCGTTTTTTTTCCGATACGGCACTGCGTCGCTTTAACTGACAATTGCGCGGTTGTGCGACGTTATACTCAAACAAAATTGATGTCCTTTTTTTCCCACAAATAGAGCTTTTTTTTGGTGGAATTTGATCACCTCTGCGGTTTTTGTTTTTTGCGCTATATACAAAAAATGAGCGACAAATTTAAAAAAAAAAAATTATAATTTTTTTTTGCTATAATAAATATCCCCCAATTTTTTTTTTCTTAAACAAATTTCTTCCTCAGTTTAGGCCGATCTGTATTCTTCTACATATTTTTGGTAAAAAAATTGCAATAAGTGTATATTGATTGGTTTGTGCAAAAGTTATCGCGTCTACAAAATAGGGGATAGATTTATGGCGTTTTATATGGCGTTTTTTTTTTTTTTTTTTTTAAATGTTAATGGCGGTGATCTGCGATTTTTTTTTTTTTTTTTTTTTTTTTTTTTTTTTTGCAGTATTGCGACGTTGTGGCGAACAGGTCGGACACTTATTTTTTTTTACGCTATTTTGAACCAGTGACATTTACAGAGCGATCAGTGCTATAAATATGCACTGATTACTATGTAAATGTCACTGGCAGGGAAGGGGTTAACACTAGGGGGCGATCAAGGGGTTAACTGTGTTCCCTAGTGTGTGTTCTAACTGTAGGGGGATGGGACTAGGAGATTTGACAGATTGTGTTTTCTACTTTGTAGAAAGACACGATCTGTCCTCTCCTCAAACAGCATGGGGATTTGTGTGTTTACACACACAAACCCTCGTGCTCGCGCGTGGCCGGCGGCGATCGTGTCCGCCGGCCACACGCATCAGTTTCCCTGCCATGCAGGGGGCGCACGTGCCTCCGGCGGCGCTCACGCGCCCTCTGGTGGCTCTCCAGATCTATATGTTCGGGATTTCGCCCAGGAGAGCCATTCTGCCGTAGTATATCTGCGTAAGCCGGCCGGGAACCGGTTAATTAGGCCTTTTTGGGAAGAAATTCAGGGCCTGATAAGAAATACTAGGGCTAGACGTCCCTCTATCCCCAATTTTCACTTCCTCCTGCAAAAAAAAAAAAAAATGATTTTAACTTGTAAACAACAAGTTTGAACAATGGGCCCGGTCATTAAGTGGTTAATATTTGCAAACAAAATGAAGGTTTCTTATTTAGAATAAAAAGCTGTCAGGTTATCAAAACAGCGATATCAGAACAGACTCACTCATACAGTTTGTAGTGTACATAGATTTGCAAAACAATGGGATAAAGGAATGTTATCTGTGCTTGCAGAGCTTGGATTCATTGAATGAGTTTACCAAAAATGTATATATATTACAGAAAATCCAACCTCATGCTATATAACTAAGCTCAATTTCATGCTGAATAAACCAAATAATTATTAATGTATCTTAAATAGAAAATTATTTGTAGATTTATTTTTATTCCTGTGTTATAAGCTCACATCTAGATGCATAGAGCGCTGCGCTGTTGTGTACAAATTGCTGCGGCTGGTACCAGAGCTGTGACGAGGGGGGCCTACTCCGCCTGTCAGAGTAACTTGTTCCTTTCATCTTCTGAGGACGGGCAGAAAGGTGAGCGATCGTCTTTGTTTTATGGGGGTAATTCTAAGGAGAGAAGGAGGGGGGGGATTAGGGAGGAAGTCGTCTGAGGCCCCAGAAGTCATAAGTTCCTAATGTCATGCTGTGTACAGCTGGAGAGCTTCTGTGCTCTGCATAATGCACCCTGTATCCTAAACCCTGTACCCTGTACCCTGCACCTTACCACCAGTACCCTGTACCATGCACCCTGCATCCTAAACCCTGTACCCTGCACCTTACCACCAGCACCCAGTCCATGCACCCTGCATCCTAAACCCTGTACCCTGTACCCTGCACCTTGCCACCAGCACCCAGTACCATGCACCCTGTATCCAAAACCCTGTACCCTGCACCTTGCCACCAGTACCCTGTACCTTACCACCAGTACCCTGTACCATGCACCCTGCATCCAAAACCCTGTACCCTGCACCTTGCCACCAGTACCCTGTACCATGCACCTTACCACCAGTACCCTGTACCATGCACCCTGCATCCAAAACCCTGTACCCTGCACCTTGCCACCAGCACCCTGTACCATGCATCCTGCATCCAAAACCCTGTACCCTGCACCTTACCACCAGCACCCTGCATCCAAAACCCTGCACCCTGTACCATGCACCCTGCATCCAAAATCCTGTACCCTGCACCTTACCACCAGCACCCTGTACCATGCATCCTGCATCCAAAACCCTGTACCATGCACCCTGCATCCTAAACCCTGTACCCTAAACCCTGTACCCTGCAAAAGGTATTCTCATATGTATAAAAAAACATGTTTAAACAGATAACAGGTTATGATCATGTCACCTGGTTGGTCTACTAACTAGAGAAAAAATTGTCTCTGTAACACAAGACACCCTGTGCCCTGTACCATGCACCCTGCATCCTAAACCCTGTACCTTGCCATCAGCACTATGTGCCCTGTACCATGCACTCTGCATCCCAAACCCTGTACCATGCACCCTGTGCCCTGTACCCTGTGCCTTACCACCAGCACCCTGTGCCCTGTACCCTGCACCTTACCACCAGCACCCTGTGCCCTGTACCCTGCAGCTTGCCACCAGCACTCTGTACCCTGCAGCTTGCCACCAGCACTCTGTACCCTGCAGCTTGCCACCAGCACTCTGTACCCTGCAGCTTGCCACCAGCACCCTGTACCCTGCAGCTTGCCACCAGCACCCTGTACCCTGCAGCTTGCCACCAGCACCCTGTACCCTGCAGCTTGCCACCAGCACCCTGTACCCTGCAGCTTGCCACCAGCACCCTGTACCCTGCAGCTTGCCACCAGCACCCTGTACCCTGCAGCTTGCCACCAGCACCCTGTACCCTGCAGCTTGCCACCAGCACCCTGTACCCTGCAGCTTGCCACCAGCACCCTGTACCCTGCAGCTTGCCACCAGCACCCTGTACCCTGCAGCTTGCCACCAGCACCTTGTACCCTGCATCCTAAACCCTGTACCCTACACCTTGCCACCAGCACCCTGTACCATGCACCCTGCATCCTAAACCCTGTACCCTGCACCTTGCCACCAGCACCCTGTGCCCTGTACCATGCACCCTGCATCCTAAACCCTGTACCCTGCATCCTAAACGCTGTACCCTGCACCTTGCCACCAGCACCCTGTGCCCTGTACCATGCACCCTGCATCCTAAACCCTGTACCCTACACCTTCCCACCAGCACCCTGTGCCTTGTACCATGCACCCTGCACCTCAACCCCTTCCCGCCGAGCGTACACAGATGTGCTTCCTCGGCTTTAGGGGTTTATACCGGGATGATGCCCGCAGCTGCAGGCATCACCTGGTACCGTTTTCTAGAGCGGGTGATCAGCTTTCCAGGGATAACAGCCGATGCGGCTAAAATCCACTCAGTTGTTATCCCGGAGGAGCGGGAGGGGACACCCCCCCCCTCCCGCCGCTCTGACCGGGCCTTCCTGTCTCACTGGGAGACCCGATCCACGAGCCGCCACTTCTGGCGCCTAGAGACAGACTTTATTTTTAGGTACCGTAGTTTTCTCGCCATTCCACGAGTGCGTGCAATTAAAAAGCATGACATGTTGGGTATCTATTTACTCGGCATAACATCATCATTCACATTATGTAAAAAAAAATTGTGCTAACTTTACTGTTCCTTTTTTTTTTTTTTTTAATTCATGAAAGTGTCTTTTTTCCCAAAAAGTTGCGTTTAAAAGACCGCTGCACAAATACCGTGTGATATAACATATTGCAACAATCGCCATTTTATTCTCTAGATTCTCTGCTAAAAATATATATAATGTTTGGGGGTTCTAAGTAATTTTCTAGCAAAAAATACGGATTTTAACTTGTAAACACCAAATGTCAGAAATAGGCTTAGTCGTGAAAGGGTTAAACCTGTACCCTGCACCTTGCCACCAGCACCCTGTGCCCTATACCCTGCACCTTGCCACCAGCACCCTGTGCCCTGTACCCTACACCTTGCCACCAGCACCCTGTGCCCTGTACCCTACACCTTGCCACCAGCACCCTGTAACCTGCACCATGCCACCAGCACCCTGCACCATGCCACCAGCACCCTGTACCTTGCCACCAGCACCCTGTGCCCTTTTATACCCTGCACCTTGCCACCAGCACCCTGTGCCCTTATACCCTGCACCTTGCCACCAGCACCCTGTGCCCTTATACCCTGCACCTTGCCACCAGCACCCTGTGCCCTTATACCCTGCACCTTGCCACCAGCACCCTGTGCCCTTATACCCTGCACCTTGCCACCAGCACCCTGTGCCCTTATACCCTGCACCTTGCCACCAGCACCCTGTACCCTGCACCTTGCCACCAGCACCCTGCACCCTGCACCTTGCCACCAGCACCCTGCACCTTGCCACCAGCACCCTGTGCCCTGTACCCTGCACCTTGCCACCAGCACCCTGTACCCTGCACCTTGCCACCAGCACCCTGTGCCCTGTACCCTGCACCTTGCCACCAGCACCCTGTGCCCTGTACCCTGCACCTTGCCACCAGCACCGTGTGCCCTGTACCCTGCACCTTGCCACCAGCACCCTGTACCCTGCACCTTGCCACCAGCACCCTGTGCCCTGTACACTGCACCTTGCCACCTGTGCCCTGTACCCTGCACCTTGCCACCAGCACCCTGTGCCCTGTACCCTGCACCCTGTACCCTACACCTTGCCACCAGCACCCTGTGCCCTGTACCCTGCACCTTGCCACCAGCACCCTGTACCCTGCACCTTGCCACCAGCACCCTGTGCCCTGTACCCTGCACCTTGCCACCAGCACCCTGTGCCCTGTACCCTGCACCTTGCCACCAGCACCCTGTACCCTGCACCTTGCCACCAGCACCCTGTACCCTGCACCTTGCCACCAGCACCCTGTACCCTGCACCTTGCCACCAGCACCCTGTACCCTGCACCTTGCCACCAGCACCCTGTACCCTGCACCTTGCCACCAGCACCCTGTACCTTGCCACCAGCACCCTGTGCCCTGTACCTTGCCACCAGCACCCTGTACCCTGCACCTTGCCACCAGCACCCTGTACCCTGCACCTTGCCACCATCACCCTGTACCTTGCCACCAGCACCCTGTGCCCTGTACCTTGCACCTTGCCACCAGCACCCTGTGCCCTGTACCCTGCACCTTGCCACCAGCACCCTGTGCCCTGTACCCTGCACCTTGCCACCAGCACCCTGTGCCCTGTACCCTGCACCTTGCCACCAGCACCCTGTGCCCTGTACCCTGCACCTTGCCACCAGCACCCTGTGCCCTGTACCCTGCACCTTGCCACCAGCACCCTGTGCCCTGTACCCTGCACCTTGCCACCAGCACCCTGTGCCCTGTACCCTGCACCCTGTGCCCTGTACCTTGCCACCAGCACCCTGTGCCCTGTACCCTGCACCTTGCCACCAGCGCCCTGTGCCCTGTACTCTGCACCTTGCCACCAGCACCCTGTGCCCTGTACTCTGCACCTTGCCACCAGCACCCTGTGCCCTGTACCCTGCACCTTGCCACCAGCACCCTGTGCCCTGCACCTTGCCACCAGCACCCTGTGCCCTGTACTCTGCACCCTCTGCTGTGCATGGACTTCCCTATTTACTGAATCTAGAGATGCTGCAGATGTGTCCCAGGAAAAGCCACCTAACATGCATCCTCATACAATGCTGTGTGATCTTCATTGCTAGATGTAAATCCAAAGGATAATTGGTTTAATGTAACTGTAGAGGTTTCCTCCAATTTAACACCTTTTTTATTTAGGCACAACAATAAATATTAGAACATTACAATGAAAAAAAAATCCTTTACAATTCTGAGTGCTCCACTGATTAAAGTGATTCTAAAGGCAAAAAAAACCCAACATGTCATACTTGGCACCTCTGTGTAATTGTTTTCTGGGGTCCACCACCTCTGTGTAATTGTTTTCTGGGGTCCACCATCTCTGTGTAATTGTTTTCTGGGGTCCACCACCTCTGTGTAATTGTTTTCTGGGGTCCCTCGCTTGTGCTCCTGGCTCCTCCACCTTACTGAGTGCCACCTATAGCAAGCCACTTGTAATGGGAGCACTGGTGTGTGCGCTCACTCCTGAGCTGGCTGTGCATATCCGGGGCTTGGCCCCACCCCTGCTCCCTACTCACTGGCTGTGATTGAGAGCAGCAGGAGCCCAGTGGCTCCCGCTGTTGCCTCTCTGTCCAATGAGGAGCGAGAGCTGCTGCTCTTGTGCACATTGCTGCAGCGAGATTAGCTTCAGGTACAGTATCTCACAAAAGTTAGTACACCCCTCACATTTTTGTAAATCTTTTCTTCTATCTTTTCACGTGACAACACTGAAGAAATGACACTTGTCTACAATGTAAAGTAGTGAGTGTACAGCTTGTATAACAGCAATTTGCTGTCCCCTCAAAATAACTCAACACACAGCCATTAATGTCTAAACCACTGGCAACAAAAGTGAGTACACCCCTCAGTGAAAATGTCCAAATTGGGCCCAATTAGCCATTTTCCCTCTCCGGTGTCATGTGACTCGTTAGTGTTACAAGGTCTCAGGTGTGAATGGGGAGCAGGTGTGTTAAATTTGGTGTTATCGCTCTCACTCTCTCATACTGGTCACTGGAAGTTCAACATGGCACCTCATGGCAAAGAACTCTCCGAGGATCTGAAAAAAAGAATTGTTGCTCTACATAAAGATGGCCTAGGCTATAAGAAGATTGCCAAGACCCTGAAACTGAACTGTGCTGCAGCATGGTGGCCAAGACCATACAGCAGTATAACAGGACAGGTTTCACTCAGAACAGGCCTCGCCATGGTCCACCAAAGAAGTTGAGGTCACGTGCTCAGCGTCATATCCAGAGGTTGTCTTTGGGAAATAGACGTATGAGTGCTGCCAGCATTGCTGCAGGGGTTGTAGGGGTGGGGTGGGGGTCAGCCTGTCGGTGCTCAGACCATACGCCGCACACTGCATCAAATTGGTCTGCATGGCTGTCATCCCAGAAGGAAGCCTCTTCTAAAGATGATGCACAAGAAAGCCCACATACAGTTTACTGAAGACAAGCAGACTAAGGACATTGGTTACTGGAACCATGTCCTGTGGTCTGATGAGACCAAGATAAACGTATTTGGTTCAGATGGTGACAAGCGTGTGTGGGGGCAACCAGGTGAGGAGTACAAAGACAAGTGTGTCTTGTCTACAGTCATGCATGGTGGTGGGAGTGTCATGGTCTGGGGCTGCATGAGTGCTGCCGGCACTGGGGGGCTACAGATCATTGAGGGAACCATGAATGCCAACATGTACTGTGACATACTGAAGCAGAGCATGATCCCCTCCCTTCAGAGACTGGGCCGCAGGGTAGTATTCCAGCATGATAACAACCCCAAACACACCTCTAAGACCACCACTGCCTTGCTAAAGAAGCTGAGGGTAAAGGTGATGGACTGGCCAAGCATGTCTCCAGACCTAAACCCTATTGATCATCTGTGGGACATCCTCAAACGGAAGATGGAGGAGCACAAGGTCTCTAACATCCACCAGCTCCGTGATGTCATCATGGAGGAGGGGAAGAGGACTCCAGTGCCAACCTGTGAAGCTCTGGTGAACTCCATGCCCAAGAGGATTAAGGCAGTGCTGGAAAATAATGGTGGCCACACAAAATATTGACACTTTGGGCCCAATTTAGACATTTTCACTTAGGGGTGTACTGACTTTTGTTGCCAGCGGTTTAGACATTAATGGCTGTGTGTTGAGTTATTTTGAGGGGACAGCAAATTTACACTGTTATACAAGCTGTACACTCACTACTTTACGTTGTAGACAAGTGTCATTTCTTCAGTGTTGTCACATGAAAAGATAGAAGAAAAGATTTACAAATATGTGAGGGGTGTACTTACTTTTGTGAGATACTGTAAGTCCTGCTGTGTAAGTCTATGGCGCACATAGGTCGGGAGTGTGTAGACCATGCTTCTCCCCATTACCAGCGGCTGGCTATGGTGTACATAAACAGAAAAGGAGGAGCCAAGATCGCCGTCGGGGACCCAGGAAGAGGAGGATCGGGGCCCACTCTATGCAGTACCACTGCACAGCGCAGGTAAGTATTACATGTTTGTTATTTTAATAAAAAAGTGCCTTTTAGTAACACTTTAACATCTGTAAGTACACTTTCACTAAACATCACGGATTCCACATCCATGCATCGACTCTTCTGTTTCCGTCTCGCAGATGTCGCAGTAAAAAGGCGCTTCAAGCGCGAAGGTCAAGGCACGCTGGGCACCCTGGAGAGGGGCAAGGCTCTGGGCAAGCGGGCCAGGCTGCTGTTGCGGCAGCGGGCGCAGAAAACGGAGCGCAGCCATTCCTGTCCGGAGTGCGGCAAGAACTTCCTGAATAAGAGGACGCTGCGCACCCACCAGCGGGTTCACACGGACGAACGTTCCTACATCTGTAACGTGTGCGGGAAGAGTTTCCGGAGGCACACCTCGCTGCTCATCCACGAGCGCATTCACACCGGGGAGCGGCCGTACCAGTGCGCCCAGTGCGGGAAGAGCTTTGTACAGCGCCAGCACCTCACCACCCACCTGAAGACCCACACCGGGGAGAAGCCTTTTCAGTGTGCGTAGTGCGGGAAGGGATTCCGCTGGCGCTCTGAGCTACTGAAACATCAAAAGGTGCATGAAGAGGTGAGTTCCCGCCTGACCCGACCCGACCCGACCCCTGTACTGTCTGATCAGAAAAAATGATAGCCATGCAGTGGGTGAAAGATTACTGTCCTTTATGAATGATTATCAGTACCATCAGATTACGTATCTTTTGGGTTCAATACTTTTGTGTCACTGACCCAGAACATATATTCAGGTCCAGAGTTCTGTGTTGTCTTAACCGCTTCAGCCCCGGAAGAATTTACCCCCTTCCTGACCAGAGCACTTTTTGCGATTTGGCACTGCGTCGCTTTAGCTGACAATTGCGCGGTCGTGTGACGTTGCACCCAAACAAAATTGACGTCCTTTTTTCCCCCACAAATAGAGCTTTCTTTTGGTGGTATTTAATCAGCTCTGCGGTTTTTAGTTTTTGCGCTATAAACAAAAAAGGAGCAACAGTTTTGAAAAAAAAAAAAAGCAATATTTTTTGCTTTTTGCTATAATAAATATCCCCAAAAATATATAAAAAAAACAATTTTTTTCCTCAGTTTAGGCCGATATTTATTCTTCTATATATTCTTTGTAAAAAAAAAATCGCAATAAGCGCACATTGATTGGCTTGCGTAAAACTTATAGCATCTACAAAATTGGGGATAGATTTATGGCATTTTTATTAATTTTTTTTTTTTTTACTAGTAATGGCGGCGATCTGCGATTTTTATCGTGACTGCGACATTGTGGCGGACACATCGGACACTTTTGATACTATTTTGGGACCATTGTCATTTATACAGGGTTTACAACCACTTTAAAGTCATTCTAAAACCGAAAGGTTTTTTACCTTTTTAATGCATTTCCTGCATTAAAGCGGAGTTCCACCCATTTTTTCAACTTGATCTGAAAGAGTCGCTTGCTGCAAGTCTAACATTTGGCATGTTTTTTTTCTTGCTGCGTGTGCCTTGTTGCTAGGGTGTCCATTGTAATCTGCCTCTTCTCAGCCGCGGCGCCATACGTCATATCCTGCCGCGTCTTGGCTCCTGGGAGATTGTCATCATTCCCAGTAGTCAGTGGGCATTGCATGGTGTAGCTTGATTACCTTTGTTGCCATAACAACGGGATGGGCACTTCCTCCATTGCCGCCCGTTGCTACGGCAACAAGATAATCTTCCTGCGCTACGCCCTGTGTACACTGCGCACGCGCAAATTCAGGAGGTGCATGCTGGGTAGCCAGCAGCATCCTTATCCTGAAACAGACTCCTAGTGGGCTTCCAATGCCCACAGTGAAGATGGAAGCGCTCTGGAATGAAGAAAACAAACGTGAGTGAATTAAAAAAAACAAGACTCGAACAGCGATTTTATTAATCACATGCATTAAAGTATTCAATGCAGTGCAGCAGAACAAATGATCAAAAAAAAATGTGGGTGAACTCCGCTTTAAGGTAAAAAAAAGTTTTATAGTTTGCTTCCCTCATAGGCACAGCTCAGGAGCGAGCACACACGTGTGGCCCCCAATAGCAAGTGGCTTGCTATGAGGGCAACAGGAAGGAGAGGAGAAGCCAAGAGAGGGCCCCTGCGAGACCTGAGAAGAGGATGTTCGAGGCCGCTCTGTGCAGTACCATAGCACAGAGCAGGTGAATATAATAAGTGGAGTTCCACCCCCCCAAAAAAAAAATTAATTAATGTGCTTAAAAAAAAGAAAAAAAAAACATTTGGAGAATTTTTTTTTTTTTTTTTACCCGTCTCTAAATGCCTGTTGCTAGGGGGTCCCTCGTAATCTGCCTCCTTCAGCACCTGGGCTCCTGATGTCACTTCCCTCTGCACAGGAAGGGAGATCACCTCTCCCCCCCCCCCCCCCCCCTCTAGGCAATCATCTGGGACACGTGACAGGTCCCAGATGATTGCGCGGCCAGTCACGGCTCGCGCATGCGCAGTGGTTGCCCGGCTGTGAAGCCACAGCCGGGCGCCCACAGTTAAAATGCCAGCACCGCCAAGCGGAGGGGGAGACGAGCGTGGCTTCGAACCCCCGCATTGCTGGACCCTGGGACAGGTAAGTGTCCGATTATTAAAAGTCAGCAGCTGCAGTATTTGTAGCTGCTGACTTAATTTTTTTATTTTTATAATGGGAACTCCGCTTTAAATAAATAAAAAGCCTTTAGTAAAGCACCTTTCACATGGAGTGGACTTTGATTAGACCAGCAGGAGATCTGTCCACTGATCCACCTACTGATGACAGCAGAGCGGGTGGACAACAGGTCCGTGTCCGCTCAGATTCTACAGAGTGGACACCTCCCACTCTACTCTATGGACCGGAGGGTGTAAACCAACTCCGATGTCTGTTTACACCCGGCTGCCCTCCAATCCGATCTGCCTAGACGGAAGGGGATGAATCTTCTTCTTTCTTCTCTCTTCCTCCTCCTTCTTCTTCTCCTTCCCCTTCTTCTTCCTCTTCCTCCTCCTCCTCTTCCCATTTTTGGGCTTTGACATTGAGCCGATCGGCTCTGATAATCAGCACATTGGTTATCAGCGCAGCCCACATCAGAGGTGCCCACTACAATGCCAATGAGTGCCCACCCAAATCCGGAGTGCCCTCCCAAATCGCCTATCAATGCCCATCAAAGTGCCCTTTAAAGATGCCAATCAGTGCCCATCAGTAATACCTGGCAGTACCTCCTAATCCGTGCCATCTATTAATGCCCATCAGTGCCGCCTATCAGTGCCACATATTGGTGTAGCCTATCGGTGCCCATCAGGGCTGCATATCAGTGTTGCCTATCAGTGCCCATCAATTCTACATATTAGTGCCGCCTCATCAGTGCCCGTTAGTGAAGGAGAAAACAAAATTTTATAACCGAAACGAAGGAAACAAAAAAAATAAATAAACCCAGCGGTGATCAAATACCACCAAAAGAAAGCTCCTATTTGTGGGTGAAAACGATAGAAATGTAATTTGGGTACAGTGTTGCATGACCGCGCAATTGTCTTTCAAAGAATGAAAGCTCTGAAAACTGTCCTGGACAGGAAGGGGGGGTGGGGGGGGTCCCCGGTATTGGAGGGGTTAAGAGGAGGTCCGTTATGGCAACCAAAATATTTTTCCTTTATGTCCTGTATAGTCGATGTGTAAATCTATATGAATGACGGTAATAATGAGTGCTGTTCTGTCTCCCCCTCCCCCCCCCCCCCCCCTCCAGTCTCTGCTGTCCAAGACGGATGTTGGCTGTAAGATGGAGAAGGAGAATTTCTTTGGTGAGTTTTCTTGGCCTGTCATCTAATTGTCAGAGGAAGTTCCTGTCTGTGTCCCCCCTCTGTGCACTTTTATAGGAGCCCCAAAACAAGCAAATTAATGTCTGCTAATAATCCGCTCCCTTCAATAAGCATTCTGAATGGCTGCTGTGGGCGGTGCAGATGCTGAACTTCCTTTTGTATGATGTACAAATTCAGAATTTTCTATTATGTATCCCTTTTTATATCAATCGTTCGGTAACTTCGTGATTGATTTGATGCTGTAGCCAATGTATTTGCTGGAATGAGATCAAAACGATCAGCCAGTTGTGTCCATACAATGTGTGGCCATCATTACTGATCTGTTCAGCCCCCCCCCCCCCCAAAAAAAAAATCCATCCTCCCCTCTAGATCATGTCTAAGCATCATTTATTACACATTTATATAGCAGTGATAATTTAGCAGTGCTTTACATAGAAGTACATTCACATCGGTCCCTGCCATCAAGGAGCTAAGGCAGGTGCAGGCAACCTGAGGCCCTCCAGCTGTTGTGGAACTACATTTCCCATAAGGCATTGCAAGGCTGGCAGTTACAATTACTCCCAGAGGCATGATGGGACTTGTAGTTCTACAACAGCTGGAGGGCCCCAGGCTGCCTACCCCTGGTCTAAGGTCTATAACACATACATTAACGTACACAGAACGATTTGTTCACTGGCAGAAAAAAAAGAGCCAGCCCGGTATGGTCCCTCCCCTCCGCTCAGCACGGGTCCCTCCCCCTCCGCACAGCACGGGTCCCTCCCCCCCCGCGCAGCACGGGTCCCTCCCCCCCCGCGCAGCACGGGTCCCTCCCCCCTCCGCGCAGCACGGGTCCCTCCCCCCCCCCCCCGCGCAGCACGGGTCCCCCCCCGCGCAGCACGGGTCCCTCCCCCCCCCCCGCGCAGCACGGGTCCCCCCCCGCGCAGCACGGGTCCCTCCCCCCCGCGCAGCACGGGTCCCCCCCCCCCTCGCACAGCACGGGTCCCTCCCCCCCCCCTCGCACAGCACGGGTCCCTCCCCCCCCCCTCGCACAGCACGGGTCCCCCCCCCTCGCACAGCACTGGTCCCTCCCCCCTGCGCGCAGCACGTGTCCCTCCCCCCTCCCAACTGCTCCTCCGACTTCGTGATCTATGGATTATCTTGCCCCTGTGGACCTACTGTATGTAGGCCGCACAATAAGAGCACTTAGGACTAGGTTTGGTGAACATCGGAGATCTATTGAGGGTGGGATTGATTCCCTTGAAGGTGGCACACAGCGTGCCCAAACATTTCTTCCAAGCCCACCAAAAATCTACCATAGGGCTCAAAGTGTGGGTTATTGAACAAATTCCCAACTCTTTACCAGCTGCAGAACGTTTCAAGAAACTATGTGCCCGCGAAACGTTCTGGATTTACCAGCTAGATGTTCTTTCACCTGGGGGTATGAACAAAGGAATAGAAATTTCCACCATACTGTAACATTTGGTACTATTTCCTCTCCCAGTCTTATCCTTGTTGAGAACTAAGTACATGGATTTCCAATAATACAGGTATCCATTATCCAAAGGTTCCGCGATTCATGGTCCTTCATCTTATTCTTATTATTGTTTTAATGCCCATTCAGGCAGTCATATTATCTGATATTTACTTATTTATCATATAACGTTCTTTCCATAAGCTCCCACATAAATCTTATTATTATTATTTTTATGTATACATGCAATTCCTTCATTTTCAGAATTCTATTTTCATGGACTTCCAACAATACTGACATCCATTATCCAGGGGTTCCGTTAACTAAGGTCCTTCCTTTTTTGTCCCCCTTCTCCCAACGCCTTTCTAGGCACCCATATCATTTGACATTCATCACTCTTTATTTCCATATTGTTCACACTAGTGCAATCTTTTGTATACATGAATTCTTTGTATACATGTATCTCTTTTATTTGATCACCATATTGTGCATCCTCAGCTGTCATACAATGTTATGAAAGGTATTTTTACCTATTTGTTTTATTTATATATTTTAGTGTATTTCATATGCATGTTGTACATATGTACACATTTAGTGTGTATATATACTTTTTAAGATTTTTTTAGGATATATTTTATTATTTTTTTAGATTTTCATATAGGTACCGACCTCCAGATATGTGGCATAGACGTTTGCTAGTCTTTACCCGTCCTTCCCCCCCCCCCCCCCCTTTTCCCTTCCCCAGCTGTTCCTTTTTCTTCCCTCTTCTAAAGGATCTTTCACTTCTTCCACCTTTTTTCTTCTTTCTCTTTCTCCCTTTTCTTCTTCTTCCCCTCTGTCGTCCCTTCATCTTGAGGTCACATAGTTCCCTTGGTGACACTCCCTGTCCTTTTTCGTTTTTTCCGCTCTCTGCACTGCCCCTTTTATGTCACGGTCACTCCCAACAGCCTTGGGCTGCTTACACATCCCTGGTTCTCCGTCCTCCAGTTCTCTTCCCTGCCCAGTCTCCTCCCCCTTTCCCTACTTAAACCTCTCAGCATGGCTTGTAAATTTGTCTGTTGAAAAAGGGGCGCGGCTTGCTAACCATCCAAGCGCGCATGCCCAAGAAACGCGTCCACTGTTGATGACGTCATCCCCCTGCAGCCAACGGTCTCGTGTGCTCCAAGCCTCGTTCTGAGGCCGCTCCTTTTTGTATGAAGCCGGCATACCATACCCGGAAGAGCTGTTTATACATCCACGGCAGAGACTGTTCATAGGCACAGGATCGGAAGCGCCATCCTTGACATAGACTACCATGCCCGTTTTAACTACTACAATGTGAGTTTTCTTATGTTTTATTAAAAGCATTTTTACCTATAA
This sequence comes from Lithobates septentrionalis, assembly GCA_037952835.1. NCBI lineage: Eukaryota > Metazoa > Chordata > Amphibia > Anura > Ranidae > Lithobates > Lithobates septentrionalis. The sequence continues at coordinate 128,576 of JBBDGP010002927.1, read as the reverse complement.
AAACGACTGCACCCAGAGGCGCCTCTCCAAGAGATGGTCAGAGACTGCGGACATGATACAGGAGATGGTCAGAGACTGTGGACATGATACAGGAGATGGTCAGAGACTGCGGACATGATACAGGAGATGGTCAGAGACTGCGGACATGATACAGGAGATGGTCAGAGACTGCGGACATGATACAGGAGATGGTCAGAGACTGCGGACATGATACAGGAGATGGTCAGAGACTGCGGACATGATACAGGAGATGGTCAGAGACTGCGGACATGATACAGGAGATGGTCAGAGACTGCGGACATGATACAGGAGATGGTCAGAGACTGCGGACATGATACAGGAGATGGTCAGAGACTGCGGACATGATACAGGAGATGGTCAGAGACTGCGGACATGATACAGGAGATGGTCAGAGACTGCGGACATGATACAGGAGATGGTCAGAGACTGCGGACATGATACAGGAGATGGTCAGAGACTGCGGACATGATACAGGAGATGGTCAGAGACTGCGGACATGATACAGGAGATGGTCAGAGACTGCGGACATGATACAGGAGATGGTCAGAGACTGCGGACATGATACAGGAGATGGTCAGAGACTGCGGACATGATACAGGAGATGGTCAGAGACTGCGGACATGATACAGGAGATGGTCAGAGACTGCGGACATGATACAGGAGATGGTCAGAGACTGCGGACATGATACAGGAGATGGTCAGAGACTGCGGACATGATACAGGAGATGGTCAGAGACTGCGGACATGATACAGGAGATGGTCAGAGACTGCGGACATGATACAGGAGATGGTCAGAGACTGCGGACATGATGCAAGAGATGAATGCAGCCTCACCAGTGCCCATCAACAGCAGCCTCACTGTGTCCGTCAATGCAGCCGCTGTGCCCATCAATGCAGCCTCACTGTTCCCATCAATGCAGCCTCACTGTTCCCATCAATGCAGCCTCACTGTTCCCATCAGTGCAGCCTCACTGTTCCCATCAGTGCAGCCTCACTGTTCCCATCAGTGCAGCCTCACTGTTCCCATCAGTGCAGCCTCACTGTGCCCATCAGTGCAGCCTCACTGTGCCCATTAGTGCAGCCTCACTGTGCCCATCATTGCGCCTCACCGTGCCCATCATTGCGCCTCACCGTGCCCATCATTGCGCCTCACCGTGCCCATCATTGCAGCCTAACGGTGCCCATTATTGCCGCCTTACCGTACCCATTATTGCCACCTCACCGTGCCCATTATTGCCACCTCACCGTGCCCATTATTGCCACCTCACCGTGCCCATTATTGCCACCTCACCGTGCCCATTATTGCCACCTCACCGTGCCCATTATTGCCACCTCACCGTGCCCATTATTGCCACCTCACCGTGCCCATTATTGCCACCTCACCGTGCCCATTATTGCCACCTCACCGTGCCCATTATTGCCACCTCACCGTGCCCATTATTGCCACCTCACCGTGCCCATTATTGCCACCTCACCGTGCCCATTATTGCCACCTCACCGTGCCCATTATTGCCACCTCACCGTGCCCATTATTGCCACCTCACCGTGCCCATTATTGCCACCTCACCGTGCCCATTATTGCCACCTCACCGTGCCCATTATTGCCACCTCACCGTGCCCATTATTGCCACCTCACCGTGCCCATTATTGCCACCTCACCGTGCCCATTATTGCCACCTCACCGTGCCCATTATTGCCACCTCACCGTGCCCATTATTGCCACCTCACCGTGCCCATTATTGCCACCTCACCGTGCCCATTATTGCCACCTCACCGTGCCCATCATTGCAGCCTTACTGTGCCCATCATTGCCGACTTACCATGCCCTTATTGCAGCCTCACCATCATTGCCGACTTACAGTACCCTCATTGCAGCCTTACCGTGCCCTCATTGCAGCCTTACCGTGCCCTCATTGCAGCCTCACCGTGCCCTCATTGCAGCCTCACCGTGCCCTCATTGCAGCCTCACCGTGCCCTCATTGCAGCCTCACCGTGCCCTCATTGCAGCCTCACCATGCCCATCATTGCAGCCTCACCATGCCCATCATTGCCTTACCGTGCCCTCATTGCCACCTCACCATGCCCATCATTGCAGCCTTACTGTGCCCATCATTGCCCCTTACCGTGCCCATATTGCAGCCTCACCATCATTGCCGCCTTACTGTGGCCTCATTGCCGCCTCACCGTGCCCTCATTGCCACCTCACCGTGCCCTCATTGCCACCTCACCGTGCCCATCATTGCAGCCTCACCGTGCCCTCATTGCAGCCTCACCGTGCCCTCATTGCAGCCTCACCGTGCCCTCATTGCAGCCTCACCGTGCCCTCATTGCAGCCTCACCGTGCCCTCATTGCAGCCTCACCGTGCCCTCATTGCAGCCTCACCGTGCCCTCATTGCAGCCTCACCGTGCCCTCATTGCAGCCTCACCGTGCCCTCATTGCAGCCTCACCGTGCCCTCATTGCAGCCTCACCGTGCCCTCATTGCAGCCTCACCGTGCCCTCATTGCAGCCTCACCGTGCCCATCATTGCAGCCTTACCGTGCCCATCATTGCAGCCTCACCGTCATTGCAGCCTTACTGTGCCAGTCAGTGCCTGGATTACGCATCTCCCGCTGTGTAACCGAGCCAAACAATTCACACTCGGCTCCATGACACAGTGGTCTCCTGCTGTGTGACAAGTAGGGGAAGGAGAGTGGAGGAAGAGGGAGGGGAGTGGTGCAGCATCAGCATACATCAAAGCGGCCCCAGGGCAGGCAGCCTACCGGGAAATGTCCCGGTATCCCGGTAGGCCAGTCAGGCCCTGCTACTGCTTCACACGTAGGCTGCAGTGTAAAGTGGAAGGATTTCTAATCTAAACAGCAGGCGGGAAGCTGGGAGGTGCCGCGCTGATGACGTCACCTCCTAGCAACCAATCCTGAACACAGCAGAGCAGCCAATCCTCTGCAGCACGGGAGGGTGTGGGGGCGCGGCTTTGTGTTCAGGACCTAGCAGACATGTAATGCTGATATCAGCTGCTTTTTAAAGCCAGCAGATCGGCAGTGCTGTGTTGGCAGAGTCAGGGCAAGCTGTGGGACAGAAAAAAACACGCCCGCGGGCCGGATGTGGCCTGTTTTGGAGACCCCTTTTCTAAACTGCTGATTGATTTCTGGTTCTCAGTATCAACCAATCACAGCAATTATAAATTTAATATGCACACAGGATGATCATTCAATGGTAGGTTCTCCAATGGCGGGCATGGGGGTGCTCTCTATACATTAGTTTGATAACCGCCATCACAAATATTTACGTGTTAAAGGAAAGATTATCAGTCTGAGTTCTGATTGGTTGTCATATTTTCCACCCCTGACCAGGTGACAGCTGTAGAATAAATTGTACAGCACGCACAATGTTTCCAAAATGTTATAGTCTACTGGTTGGTCAATGATAACCTTCATTGAAGACACATTCCTGGATGGACGGGTGAAGGAGGAGGAGGATAGGTGAGGACCGGCTCCTTTTCTGTAAAGCACAATCAGCACGTTCCAATGTTATGTACTCACCTTGTATCATTTCACCTGTATGTACATTCTTCTGCCTGGAAGTGGCTGACCCATCGCCCAGCATTGTCTCCAAAAGTACTACGGAGGCTTACATTGCTGGTCTCCTTCTGATAATGCTAGTTTCTTGGCTGTCTCCAGCCTTAGTACTTCCAGCATCCATGATCCTGAACAAACGGCAAATGGCATTTTTAACAGAAGAGAACAGCAATGGTAGCATATACATTATATTAACATAATATTGGGACAACTGTCTTTACACACACATGAACTTTAATGGCATCCCAGTCTTAGGCCAGTTCAATATTGAGTTGGCCCACCCTTTGCAGCTATAACAGCTTCAACTCTTCTGGGAAGGCTGTCCACAAGCTTTAGGAGTGTGTCTATGGGAATGTTTGACCATTCTTCCAGAAGAGCATTTGTGAGGTCAGGCACTGATGTTGGACGAGAAGGCTTGGCTCACAATCTACGTTCTAATTCAAAGGTGTTCTATCGGGTTGAGGTCAGGACTCTCTGCAGGCCAGTCAAGTTCCCCTACCCCAAACTCACTCATTCATGTCTTTATGGACCTTGCTTTGTGCACTGGTGCGCAGTCATGTTGGAACAGGAAGGGGCCATCCCCAAACTGTTCCCAAAAAGTCAGGAGCATGAAATTGTCCAAAATGTCTTGGTATGCTGACGCTTTAGGAATTCCCTTCACTGGAAATAAGGAGCCAAGCCCAAACCCTAAAAAGCAGGACCACACCATAATCCCCCTTCCACCAAATGATTTGGACCAGAGCACAAAGCAAGGTTCATAAAGACATGGATGAGCGAGTTTGGGGTGGGGGAACTTAACTGGCCTGAACAGAGTCCTGACCTCAACACGAATGCACTTCTGGAAGAATGGTCAAACTATCCCATAGACACACTCCTAAACCTTGTGGACAGCCCTCCCAGAAGAGTAATATTGAACCCTACGCACTAGGACTGAGATGCCATTAAAAATCATGTGAGTGTTAAGGCAGGCATCCTAATACGTTTGGTAATATAGTGTATATTGAGTTTATAAAGGTTTACGTTAATGTTGTGTATGTATCAAGAAAAGATGAGTTTGTTGATTACATGTGCAGGCTTGGCTTCCTCCTTGGTAATGCTGTATTGTGAATGTGCTTTGCTGTTTCTGCCCCTCAGTGGTAGCCTACCTGGCTGCACAGACTGCCTAAAAAGGAACAGTTCATCTAAATTTACTTCAGCATTTGATTTTGTGTGTGTGTGGTAAATTCCACCATGGAAATGTTAGGAGATTAGGCTTTAGAAGAGTAATGCAGCGTACACACGAGCAGACTTTTCGACTGGACTGGTTTCGGCGGACTTCCAATGGACTTTCCCAATGAACGGACTTGCCTACACACGATCACACCAAAGTCCGACGGATTCTTACGCGATGACGTACGACCGGACTAAAATTAGGAAGTTGATAGCCAGTAGCCAATAGCTGCCCTAGCGTCGGTTTTCGTCCATTGGACTAGCATACAGACGAGCAGACTTTTCGATCGGACTCGAGTCCGTCGGAAAGATTTGAAACATGTTGCAAATCTAAAGTCCGTCAAGTCCACTGCAGGTCCGATGAAGCCCACACACTGTCGGATTGTCCGCCGGACTCGGTCCGTTGGACCAGTCCGGTCGAAAAGTCAGCTCGTGTGTACGCAGCAATAGGTGGACTTGGAGTACTTTCTCTGGAGAAGATGTGGCTCTGTATCTGCTGAATGAACAACAAAGGTCACCTGGCCAGCACTGGGAGGAGCATGGGCCAGCATTTTCCTCAGGTATGGTAAGCATTTGTTATAAGAATTGAAAACTCATTTGAAGCCCCTTTATTACTCTGTTAATCCACCTCAGCTAGACTGTTGGAATATGGCTAAGTACAGGAAGGGGAGGGGAGGGGGGGGGGGGGGGCGTTGAAGACATTATCTGATTGGCTCAATTTTCTTGCAGCATCATTAATAATGGCACATCATATGAGGTGACCAAGGCTCTTGTGTTCACATCCACCCAACCTGATGACTTCACACGGACTTTCACATGCATCGTACAGGACCCGGCCGGGGTGGACACCAAGAACATCACACTCACACAAAAGCCGAGGAGACGACCACTCAAAAGCCAAAAGACCAGAAAAAAGCACAACAGAAAAGACAGGTCCAAAAGGAACAAAAAGCAAAAACAAGAAGCAGGAAAATTAATGTACTAGGATTTTCAATCACCAAATGAATATGACTCAGAGGCCACCAAAACACCGGTGAGGAACCACCACTCTGTTCTGTGAGATTTGGAATTTGGTCCTTCTTTGGAGTAGAATAGAATACAGTAAAAAAGAGCAGAACAATAGAGAGAGAGAACAATAAAACGACAACTACTTTTTTTTTATTTCATATATATATTTTTTTTTTACACTTTTTTTGTAACTGTAACTTTTATAACTGTAACCGGTTCCAGGTTCGGGTCTCTCAAAATGCGATGGCATCTTGGGAGACCCTGTGAAAGTGTGTCCTAGTCTGTGCAATGCTGTACCCTACGCTAATACTCAACTAGTGAATGGTAGCTTTCAAAACAGTCACCAATGCAAAGACCAGGATTGTCAGGACAGGAGGGACAATAATAGCGGGTGTCACGCCTATATCCGCGCTTGCTGCAGACACGACATCTTTTTTGGGGGGGTTCGTTGGGTAGGGGTACTCGGGAGGACATAAAATGCCTCTCATGCAGCCGACTGCAATTGGTTGGGGATGTGAATGGGGGAAGTACGAGCGCTGCAGAAGTGGTGGGTTCCCAATTAGGATTAGCGAATGCAGCAGGAAGGGCATTATGGGCACGGCAGGCCTGTTTGTCTTCTTCTTGGTGGCAGCGGGACACTACTTGTGCTTGCCACCTCACCAGCTTGAACTGCACTTATGGTACTCACCACGTCACCAAGTGTTACTGCAGTGCTGGTTTGACTACGACCGGGGTGTACTAGGCTGCTGGTGCTTGCCAGTTCACCAAAACGCTACCAAAAAAACTGTTAGCGATCGCAGGGATCAGGCCTGACTCTGCGAACGCTGCAGTTATGCGTTTAGTGTTTTGTAAGTGACAGTGATCGATCTATACTGCACTTGGGTGGGCTGGGCTGGGCCGGGCGGAGGGGCAAAACGCAGGTGCTAGCAGGTATCTGGGCTGATCCCACTAACACTGCGTTTTTGGGAACCCTAAACTGCTGGGGACGCTAGTATAGATCTGATTGGATCAGATATTGATCCGTTCAGATACTATACCACTAAGGGAGGCATATGCTGCGTGCGTGGGTGTTAGCGGTACTGGCGCTAATCTGACGCTGCCTAGGGCGACGCATATCACCGCCGGGCGATCAGGGGGCTAAACCTTTATTCGGTAATAAACGGCGGGTGCCCTGATACTATAAAAAATAAACGAACTAACCAGCGTCACCCGTAACGGTTATACGGTGATCAGTGGTGAAAGGGTTAACTAGGGGGCAATCAAGGGGTTAAAACCTTTATTAGATGGTATATGGGGGTCCCTGTCGCTATAAAACGCTGACGGCGAACCTAAATATTTACCTCTCTAACTATCGTCACCAGTGACACTAATACAGCGATCAGAAAAATGATCGCTTAGTGACACTGGCGACGGGGGGGGGGGGGGGGGTTGATCAAGGGGTTAAAACTTTATTAGGGGGGTACCCTAGACCTAAAGGGGGCTAATACTAACTGCCCTACCACACTAAGTGTCACAAACCGACAGCATGCAGTAATCAGAAAAAAAAAACTGCTTGGTGACGGGGGGGGGGGGGGGGGAGGGAATCGGGGGGTGTATTGTGTGCCTGGCATTTTCTACTGTGTGTGTGTTGTGCACTCATATTGATGTCTTCTCTCCTCTGCGCCGGAACGGAAAATACCGAGCTGAGGGGAGATGATGACACATCCCTTGCCTCTGTGTACTACACAAAGGCAGGGGAAGAATCTCATTGGCTGGGAGCGATTGCGAGGGGGGGGCACGAATGGATGGCCTCCCCCTCATCTCTGAACACTCCCAGACCATAGCCGACCGTCTCGGGCACCGGGGGGGGGGTCCGATCGGACCCCCCCCGCCCGCGGGAAGGCAATCACGTACCAGGTACATGATTTTGCCTGCCCGTGCCATTCTGCCGCAGTATATCTGCGTGAGGCGGTCGGCAAGTGGTTAAAATCACTGCTCCTGAAAAAACGACAGTTTTTAAAACTTTCTTTTGCATTGATCCATGTCCCCTGGGGCAGGACCCGGGTCCCCAAACCCTTTTTAGGACAATAACTTGCATATTAGCCTTTAAAATTTGCACTTTTGATTTCTCACGTTTAACGGTGTTCGAATGTTCGCGCAAACTTTCGGTCCGTTCGCATGTTCTGGATGCGAACCGAACCGGGGGGGTGTTCGGCTCATCCCTACTCAGGAGAAGCAACAGAATGTATTTTGGGGTGTAATTTCACAGATAACCATGGCATATTTGAGCAATATATCATTTAGTGACAACTTTCTGTAAAAAAAAAAAAATATTCCAGAAAATTGTGGCAAAATATAAAATATTCCATGGACTCAACATGCCTCTCAGCAAATAGCTTGGGGTGTCTGCTTTCCAAAATGGGGTCATTGGGGGGGGGGGGGGGGGTTTGAACTGTCCTGGCATTTTATGCACCACATTTAGAAGCTTATGTCACACATCACCCACTCTTCTAACCACTTGAAGACAAAGCCCCTTCTGACACTTTTTTTTTTACATGAAAAAATTATTTTTTTTTTGCAAGAAAATTAATTTGAACCCCCAAACATTATATATTTTAAAGCAAAGGCCCTACAGATTAAAATGGTGGTTGTTGCATTTACTGTTAAAATTACTGGCCTCGATGTGACCTTCGCGGTGATACCTCACATTCATGGTGCAATTGCTGTTTACATATGATGCCAGACCGACGCTTGCGCTCGCCTTTGCGCGTGAGCACGGGGAGACAGGAGTGCTTATTTTTAATTTATTTTGATTTTTTATTTTATTTTTATAAACTGTTACTTTCATTTTTTTATCATTTTTATTGCTATCTCAGGGAATGTAAATATCCCCTATGATAGCAATAGGTAGATGACAGGTACTCTTTAGAAAAAATTGGGGTCTATTAAACCCCAAATATCTCCTCTGCCCTCAAAGCATCTGACCACACCAAGATCAGTGTGATAAAATACTTTCCCAATGGTGCTGTTTATATCCAGCAAAATCTAAGTCATGAAATGCTCGTAGCTTCCGGTTTCTTAGGCCATAGAGATGATTGGAGCCATTCTGGTCCCTGATCAGCTCTATGGTCAGCTGGCGGAACCTTGGCATTGTAGGGCATATATTGTAATCTTATTTTTCATGCAGCCTGTGGGCTGAACGAAAAAAAGAGATTGATTGGTGGTTATGCCCACCATTAGAATACCGCCCTTCATTCACCCACTTCTAATGATGGGCACAATTTTTTTTTTTTAACTGTGGTGGTGAAATCACTTCCTACAGCACTGGAGTCGCTGATTTACGTATCATGGGAGCAAACGCTGTTGCTGTCAAGATAAATAAAGCCGTGCTGCAGCTGAATTGTGTACCTGCTGAGCAAATGATGGCAGGGCCAGTGCAAGGATTTTTGAAACCCTAGGCGAAACCTCATTTTGCCACCCCCTATGGGTCCGCCTCTAACTCCACCCCCTTTGCCAGTGTTATATGGTTTGATTCATGCAAGACAGCGCGTTCTTTTGAAAAACAACAGACTTACTAGCAGGATCAAAAGGTGAATATACAGTGGGGTAAAAAAGTATTTCGTCAGCCACCAATTGTGCAAGTTCTCCCACTTAAAAAGATGAGAGAGGCCTGCAATTGTCATCATAGGTATACCTCAACTATGACAGACAAAATGTGGAAACAAATCCAGACAATCACATTGTCTGATTTTTGAAAGAATTTATTTGCAAGCAAGATTTCTGGCTCTCACAGACCTGTATCTTCTTCTTTAAGAGGCTCTTCCCCTCCCTCTCTCTGCCCCCTCTCTCTCTCTCCCTCAGCCGGCTGTTCTTCTCTTTCCTCCATTTCCCCACTCGGCAGTTTTTCCTCTTCCTCTTCTTTGTCTGATTCATCGTCCATTTCAAAACAGAAGCATTTTGAGATGCAGCCAAACTGTAGTAAAGAAAAGGATTTATTAGTGGACATAACACAGGAGTATCACCTTTCAGCTACATCATAGCCTGTCACTTCTGCAATACCTATTAGTTTAGGACTTTATGTCATTTATGATCGACGCGTTTCCCCAAAAATGCCAATTTTTATCAGGAAGTTTTCTATACAGAGGAGGTCGGCCTGCTAAGTGCAGCTGCAGGCATCATCCCGGTATATCACTTGAAACCCGAAACATATGTACACAGGGCTGCTGATAAGCCAGTACAACTGGCCCTGTTGTACCGGGCCCAGCCAGCAGGGGGGCCCGGCAATCAGAGAATAAAAGAATGAATGCAGAATTTTAAAAAAAGTCTTTCTCCAGCCAGCACCCCCCTCGCCCCGCTCCGACTTATCTGAGGTTTTTTTCTTCTTTCTGGGTACCTCCGTATTCATGTTCTTGTGGATATGTGGGAGGGACTATTTTTTCTATTTCGGGCGCATGTCACTTCCGCGGCTGCTCCGCATGCTGGCTCAAGTCCCGGCCTGCATATTACCTTCCCAGGCGGAATAATTCATCTGTATGCGTGTGTGCTCAAAATCAGAGGGCAGGGAAGAGGCATATAACTAACTATAAATTATAAAGAATTTCCCTCGCGCTGGTCGATGTGAAAAAAATAATTATATACTAAATAGTGTAGAATCCTAAATGTGAATATTGCAGCAAAATAAAAGTGCTCACACAACCACTTAACTGAATAGAAAATTTAAATAAATTTCGCGCAATATTCGTGAAAGTGATGGGTGGGTGGGGGCAGAAATAATAATATAGTGTCTAAGTAAATAGGTGAGATCATCAATCTCTATGTTGGACCATATACTTCATACCCCTAAATAACATTCGAGTGTATGTGCTGTATTAAAGTGACAACTTGCCGTCAGCAAGATATATAATACCCAAAAAAATATCCGTGAATAAATACTGGTGAATAAAAATCCTTAATATGCAATCTTTAAACCATTCAATAAGTTAATCTAAAGTGCAACCGTGAATAAATAGCCTTGAGTAGATGCTGTGAATAAAAGTCTTTGTAAAAAGTCCTTTAGCATTAAATAAATACATATAAAGTGCAACCCATCAAAAAAGTGAATAATTAGCAGCAAATTGATATCAAAAGTGCACTAAACACAATACAGTCACAGTTCATCTAATTGCGCCTTTAAAAATAAAAACTCAAAATAGCAGCATTGCAGGATTCAAGATGTGTAATTCATAAAATCTAGGATAGATGGCGCTGTTGCAGAGGTAAAAAAGTCCTTCTATTTAGATCTGTGTGTGTTCTATATAGTGATTAAATGGTTCCTACGGTGGTGTCCTCTAGTGTGGTCTCTCTGGACTCTCACCTTAAGTTAGTACAAATCGAGCTGTGGAGAACAAATCATGCAGTGTGGCAGCGCTGTCTGGACACTTCTCCCTCTGTACTACTTGACTTTCTAAATCTTCTCCTGTGCTCCCTCGGCTCCCTCCGCTCACTCAAGTTCACATAGGAGTTTCCAGGACATTCTCAGCAGTGACTCCACAAAGGGCACCCCCGAAGCCGTGCACAGCCACCCCTTTAGGAATGGGACATGCCAGAGCCCAAAAAGAGGGGCTCGCTGGTCATAAACCCAAGGTCAATTTTGGAAGAACGAAACAGAGCTCAAATATCAAATAGCGGCGAACGTGAGGGGTCCACCCGACATGTTTCAGCTATCTGGGGGGATGTCCCATTCCTAAAGGGGTGGCTGTGCACGGCTTCGGGGGTGCCCTTTGTGGAGTCACTGCTGAGAATGTCCTGGAAACTCCTATGTGAACTTGAGTGAGCGGAGGGAGCCGAGGGAGCACAGGAGAAGATTTAGAAAGTCAAGTAGTACAGAGGGAGAAGTGTCCAGACAGCGCTGCCACACTGCATGATTTGTTCTCCACAGCTCGATTTGTACTAACTTAAGGTGAGAGTCCAGAGAGACCACACTAGAGGACACCACCGTAGGAACCATTTAATCACTATATAGAACACACACAGATCTAAATAGAAGGACTTTTTTACCTCTGCAACAGCGCCATCTATCCTAGATTTTATGAATTACACATCTTGAATCCTGCAATGCTGCTATTTTGAGTTTTTATTTTTAAAGGCGCAATTAGATGAACTGTGACTGTATTGTGTTTAGTGCACTTTTGATATCAATTTGCTGCTAATTATTCACTTTTTTGATGGGTTGCACTTTATATGTATTTATTTAATGCTAAAGGACTTTTTACAAAGACTTTTATTCACAGCATCTACTCAAGGCTATTTATTCACGGTTGCACTTTAGATTAACTTATTGAATGGTTTAAAGATTGCATATTAAGGATTTTTATTCACCAGTATTTATTCACGGATATTTTTTTGAGTATTATATATCTTGCTGACGGCAAGTTGTCACTTTAATACAGCACATACACTCGAATGTTATTTAGGGGTATGAAGTATATGGTCCAACATAGAGATTGATGATCTCACCTATTTACTTAGACACTATATTATTATTTCTGCCCCCACCCACCCATCACTTTCACGAATATTGCGCGAAATTTATTTAAATTTTCCATATAACTAACTATAGTAAATGGTAAATTCTCACATTATCCCCTCAGGAGAGGGGACCAAAGACCCTTCAAATGCATGGATTTTGGATATACAGTAGAAGTGAGGGGCCTATTCTGTTGAGAAAGCATGGCCAGAAAGCTGTTATTTTTGTCCCGCTGTCCCAAAAAAAAAAGTTGCCTGCTGCTATGTAAATCTAGCCTCATGACCTCTGCCATGTGTAACTGCAGGTCCCCCTTAGCAGCTACCATTTAAGAGACGTGTCTGTGTGTGTGCGTTTATGTGTGTGTATATTTATATGTGTATATTTACGTGTGTGTGTGTATTTATGTGTATGTATTTATATGTGTGTGTATTTATGTGTATGTATTTATATGTGTGTGTATTTATGTGTATGTATTTATATGTGTGTGTATTTATGTGTATGTGTGTGTATTTATGTGTATGTGTATGTATTTATATGTATATGTGTGTGTATGTTTACGTGTGTGTATATTTGTATGTATATGTGTGTATATTTATGTGTATGTATTTATATGTGTATGTATATGTGTGTTTATATTTATGTGTATGTATATGTGTGTTTATATTTATGTGTATATGTGTGTATATGTGCATACATGTGTGTTTAGATGCGTGTGTATACACACGGTACTTTTAAACCTGATACCATTTTTCCGTATGATCACAACCTGATTTTCTTAGAGCGGTTCAGAATACCAACAAGAAAATACCATTCCTCTGAAAAGCAATCCAGGCACAGATCGCTTTTTAGAGGCAGTTGACAGGCAGTGAAGAGGCAATATATCGTGCCATGACTGGTAAAATGTTGAGAAACACTGATCTAGAGGAACAGATCTCTCCAATTTCCTCCTGCAGCTGCTGAAAGCCTGGAAGGGGATAGGGATGGGGCTGAAGGGGGCCCCGACAGGTAGGCTGTACGGGCCCCCATGATTTCTATCAGCGGCCCTGCATGTACATTAGCGGGTCTTAAAGTGGCCGTATACTGTAACTTCCTAAGTAGTATAATATTATAGAGTACTTACTCTTTCCAGCCTATCCACTTTATTCCTTTGATGACTCCTTCCCAACAGGGACCGAATGCGTTTTCAATCCTAGACCAACACCATACACATAAAGGGTTATTTGTCGGTATCTTTCCAGACAAAGCATAAGGAGGATCTTCGTTCAGTCGCACACCAATATTCAGATTGCCCTTTTTCTTTTTTCCTACTGGGGGGATCCAGAATGCTCTGACTTCGCAGGTTTTTGGATTCCATGACACTTCCCCATGCTCTTTTTTCGCCTTTTCTTTTTCTTTGCTTGCCTTCTTGCCCTTTTTTCTCAATATCTTATCTAATTCCCACCATTTTTTCCATTTCTTGTGTCGTTTACTTGGCTGGACCTCTTCTTCCTGTCCTTCCTGTGTCTAAGAAAAAATATAAAACAGGTAAGTAAAAGGACAGATTCTAAAGTGGAGCTCTACTCTATTTTTTAGATTTGGATGGAGTGGGGAAAGGGTGCAAACTTTTTAAAAGAATTTACTGTTCTCTTTGTCCTGACTGGGAAAGTTTTCTTTTACTTCATATCCTCCCAGGAGGAGAAGTAAGCGGAATCCTCCCATCAGGATTGCAGACAGCAATACAAATCCAACTGAGGTTCTAACCCTTCCCCCATTCCAACCTAAATCCATGAACTGTCTTGCTTGGTGTTCTGCTTTAATATTCGATTTTTCAAAGCATGTTTACAAAGAGTTGCTAAAAGTATTTAAAAAGTAAAGATCTGAAGGTCCCAAATACAGGAGGTACAGTAAATAATTCAGGGGTAGGCCTACCATTTGTGCAAATTCTACACCTGCAAAAGGGCCCCCTGAGACTTAGGGGCTCGTCTATACTATCTATACATAGCACATTAAAGTTTGTGCTTGGGAAGTAGGTAAATGGGGCCCAGAGGGTCCATGTCCTAATCACTATTCATCCCCCTGGAATAAGTGCCAGCACCAGATTTTGCCATCACTGCTAATCCTCAATTCTCCAGGAAAGGAACATTTATAAGAGATCTGTAGGTTAACAGTGGGCAAATTAATATTAGTTTTAATTCCCCCCCCCCCCGCCAATGAGGGAACATGGACTCCCACTATTTAGGGGGTTTTGTTCTCCGTTCCTCTGCTGCAGTTTGTCAAAGTCTGTACTTTATAGACATGTGACTTTCTTCAACCTAATTAACTATAAGTAACCACGCCATATAACAGGATACTTACTTACCTGCTGTCTTTTAAGGGCCCGCTGTTCTATAAAAGCCCGCAGTTCTTCAAGGGCCTGCTGTATTTCAAGGTCCTGCTGTTCTTCAATTGCCCGCTGTATTTTATGGGCCTGCTGTATTTTAAGGGCCCGCCGTTTTTCATTGGTCTGCTGTTTTTCAAGAGCCTGACGTTTTTCAAGAGCATACCGTTCTTCAAGAGCCTGCCGTTCTTCAAGAGCCGGCTGTATTTCAAGGGCATGATGTTCTACAAGAGCCTGCAGTTCTTCAAGGGCCCGCTGTATTTTAAGGGGCTGCTGTTCTTCAAGGGCCCACTGTTCTTCATGGGCCTGTTTTTCAAGAGCCTGCCTTTTTTCAAGAGCCTGCTGTTCTTCAAGAGCCCACTGTTCTTCAAGAGTCTGCCGTTTATCAAGAACCCTCTGTTCAAGAGCCCACTGTTCAAGAGCCCGCTGTTCCTCAATGGCCTGCCATTCTTCAAAAGCCTGCTGTTCAAGAGCTAGCTGTTCTTCAAGAGCCGGCTGTTCAAGAGCCGGCTGTTCAAGAGCCGGCTGTTCAAGAGCCGGCTGTTCAAGAGCCCGCTGTTTTTTAAAGGCCCGCTCCCACTGTTCTTGAAGGGCCTGCTCCCACTGTTCTTTAAGAGCCCGCTGTTCTTCAATTTCTACAAGAGCCCGCTGTTCTTCAATGGCCCGCTGTTCTTCAAGGGCCGACTGTTCTTCAATTTCTTCAGGGGCCCGCTGTTCTTCAGGGGCCCGCTGTTCTTCAGGGGCCCGCTGTTCTTCAGGGGCCCGCTGTTCTTCAGGGGCCCGCTGTTCTTCAGGGGCCCGCTGTTCTTCAGGGGCCCGCTGTTCTGCAGGGGCCCGCTGTTCTTCAGGGGCCCGCTGTTCTTCAGGGGCCCTCGGCGTGTTCTGTTTTTTTAGCTGTGATGGTGTTTTGTATTCTTTTGGTTTTCTAACTGGTCTCCTTTGTCCCAGGATACATTGTTTACCTATGGCCTGAAGTTTCTGTTCCATTTCTCTTTCCTTCTCCTTCTCTATTAACGTGCTCAGTAACTGGTCTTTCTTCCATTTCATCTCTGTCTCTTTCGACTCTCTGTCCCTGAATGCCTCTCTTTGACTTGACAGTCTCCTTTCCAACTCCTCTCTATTCCTCTTGTCTTTCAGTCTCGTCTCTTCCTCTTCTTTCTCCTTCAGTTTTTTCACTCTCTCTCGATTTATCTTCTCCTGTCTCATCTGCTCGCTTACTTTACACTTCTCTTCTTTATCCTTCTCCATCTCTCTCTTCCCCCTTTTTCTGTCCTCTCGTATCGCTGCCGCTACTTTCCTTTTATCCTCCAAATCTTTCCGTTGCATTTCCTTGCACTGTTTTTTTTCTCCTCTTCTTCTCTTCGTGTGCTAGTATTTGAATCTATAAAGAAAAATAAAGACAGTAAGGTTAAGTACAAATTTTAAATTAGAACGCTGCTCAAAATGTTTTTCTTTAGATTTGGATGGAGTGGGGAGAGGGTTCTAATCTTTCCAAGGTTTCATTTTTTTTTTTTATGTCCTGACTGGGATAGTTTCTCCTCACTTCCTATCATCTCAGCAAGAGAGGAAGTGAGCAGAATCCCTCCAGTGGAATCCCTTCCCCATTCCATTTGAAACTGTCTTGCTCGGAGTTCTGCTTTAGTATTATATTATTAAATGTCTTGAAAGCATTTTCTCGTGAACCCTGTACACTGTGTGTAACGCAATCTGGAACCTCGCACTCTGTGTGTAACGCACTCCGGAACTCCGCACTCTGGAACCCTCGCACTGTGTGTGTAACGCACTCTGGAACTCCGCACTGTGTGTGTAAGGCACTCTGGAACTCCGCACTGTGTGTGTAACGCACTCTGGAACTCCGCACTGTGTGTGTAACGCACTCTGGAACCCCGCACTGTGTGTGTAACGCACTCTGGAACCCCGCACTGTGTGTGTAACGCACTCTGGAACCCCGCACTGTGTGTGTAACGCACTCTGGAACCCCGCACTGTGTGTGTAACGCACTCTGGAACCCCGCACTGTGTGTGTAACGCACTCTGGAACCCCGCACTGTGTGTGTAACGCACTCTGGAACCCCGCACTGTGTGTGTAACGCACTCTGGAACCCCGCACTGTGTGTGTAACGCACTCTGGAACCCCGCACTGTGTGTGTAACGCACTCTGGAACCCCGCACTGTGTGTGTAACGCACTCTGGAACCCCGCACTGTGTGTGTAACGCACTTTGGAACCCCGCACTGTGTGTGTAACGCACTCTGGAACCCCGCACTGTGTGTGTAACGCACTCTGGAACCCTGCATTCTGATTGTAATGCACTCCTGAACCCTGCACTCTGTGTGTAATACACTCCTGGACCCTGCACTCTGTGTGTAATACACTCCTGAACCCTGCACTCTGTGTGTAATACACTCCTGAACCCTGCACTCTGTGTGTAATACACTCCTGAACCCTGCACTCTGTGTGTAATACACTCCTGAACCCTGCACTGTGTGTAATACACTCCTGAACCCTGCACTCTGTGTGTAATACACTCCTGAACCCTGCACTCTGTGTGTAATACACTCCTGAACCCTGCACTCTGTGTGTAATACACTCCTGAACCCTGCAGTCTGAGTGTAACGCACTCCTGCACCCTGCACTGTGTGTGTAACGCACGTCTTGTTTATTGTAATAAAAGGTTAAAAACACAATTAAAATATTCCAGAGTTATAACCGCTTTGTGCAAACATCCTAAAAGTTCTACCTATAGGGCAGTCGGCTCACTTCAGGAACTGGCTCCGTTCTCACAACCTCACGTACGTTCCACCTTCCATGACGTCACTGAGGAACCAGACTTACTTACTCTTTCCATCACTTTCCAGCCTATCCACTTTATTCCTTTTATGACTCCTTCCCAACAGGAACCGAATGCTTTTTCAATCCTAGACCAACACCATACACATAAAGGGTTAGTTGTCGGTATCTTTCCAGACAAAGCATAAGGAGGATCTTCGTTCAGTCACACAACAATATTCAGATTGCCCTTTTTCTTTTTTCCTACTGGGGGGATCCAGAATACTCTGACTTCGCAGGTTTTTGGATTCCATGACACTTCCCCATGCTCTTTTTTCGCCTTTTCTTTTTCTTTGCTTGCCTTCTTGCCCTTTTTTCTCAATATCTTATCTAATTCCCACCATTTTTTCCATTTCTTGTCTCGTTTACTTGGCTGGACCTCTTCTTCCTGTCCTTCCTGTGTCTAAGAAAAAATATAAAACAGGTAAGTAAAAGGACAGATTCTAAAGTGGAGCTCTACTCTATCTTTTAGATTTGGATGGAGTGGGGAAAGGGTGCAAACTTTTTAAAAGAATTTACTGTTCTCTTTGTCCTGACTGGGAAAGTTTTCTTTTACTTCATATCCTCCCAGGAGGAGAAGAAGTAAGCGGAATCCTCCCATCAGGATTGCAGACAGCAATACAAATCCAACTGAGGTTCTAACCCTTCCCCCATTCCAACCTAAATCCATGAACTGTCTTGCTTGGTGTTCTGCTTTAATATTCGATTTTTCAAAGCATGTTTACAAAGAGTTGCTAAAAGTATTTAAAAAGTAAAGATCTGAAGGTCCCAAATACAGGAGGTACAGTAAATAATTCAGGGGTAGGCCTACCATTTGTGCAAATTCTACACCTGCAAAAGGGCCCCCTGAGACTTAGGGGCTTATCTATACTATCTATACATAGCACATTAAAGTTTGTGCTTGGGAAGTAGGTAAATGGGGCCCAGAGGGTCCATGTCCTAATCACTATTCATCCCCCTGGCATAAGTGCCAGCACCAGATTTTGCCATCACTGCTAATCCTCATTTCTCCAGGAAAGGAACATTTATAAGAGATCTGTAGGTTAACAGTGGGCAAATTAATATTAGTTTTAATTCCCCCCCCCCGCCAATGAGGGAACATGGACTCCCACTATTTAGGGGGTTTTGTTCTCCATTCCTCTGCTGCAGTTTGTCAAAGTCTGTACTTTATAGACATGTGACTTTCTTCAACCTAATTAACTATAAGTAACCACGCCATATAACAGGATACTTACTTACCTGCTGTCTTTTAAGGGCCCGCTGTTCTATAAAAGCCCGCAGTTCTTCAAGGGCCTGCTGTATTTCAAGGTCCTGCTGTTCTTCAATTGCCCGCTGTATTTTATGGGCCTGCTGTATTTTAAGGGCCCGCCGTTTTTCATTGGTCTGCTGTTTTTCAAGAGCCTGACATTTTTCAAGAGCATACCGTTCTTCAAGAGCCTGCCATTCTTCAAGAGCCGGCTGTATTTCAAGGGCATGATGTTCTACAAGAGCCTGCAGTTCTTCAAGGGCCCGCTGTATTTTAAGGGGCTGCTGTTCTTCAAGGGCCCACTGTTCTTCATGGGCCTGTTTTTCAAGAGCCTGCCTTTTTTCAAGAGCCTGCTGTTCTTCAAGAGCCCACTGTTCTTCAAGAGTCTGCCGTTTATCAAGAACCCTCTGTTCAAGAGCCCACTGTTCAAGAGCCCGCTGTTCCTCAATGGCCTGCCATTCTTCAAAAGGCTGCTGTTCAAGAGCTAGCTGTTCTTCAAGAGGCCACTGTTCTTCAAGAGGCCACTGTTCTTCAAGAGGCCACTGTTCTTCAAGAGGCCACTGTTCTTCAAGAGGCCACTGTTCTTCAAGAGGCCACTGTTCTTCAAGAGGCCACTGTTCTTCAAGAGGCCACTGTTCTTCAAGAGGCCGCTGTTCAAGAGCCCGCTGTTCAAGAGCCCGCTGTTCAAGAGCCCGCTGTTCAAGAGCCCGCTGTTCAAGGGCCCGCTGTTCAAGGGCCCGCTGTTCAAGGGCCCGCTGTTCAAGGGCCCGCTGTTCAAGGGCCCGCTGTTCAAGGGCCCGCTGTTCAAGGGCCCGCTGTTCAAGGGCCCGCTGTTCAAGGGCCCGCTGTTCAAGGGCCCGCTGTTCAGGGGCCCGCTGTTCAGGGGCCCGCTGTTCAAGGGCCCGCTGTTCAAGGGCCCGCTGTTCAAGGGCCCGCTGTTCAAGGGCCCGCTGTTCAAGGGCCCGCTGTTCAAGGGCCCGCTGTTCCTCAAGGGCCCGCTGTTCCTCAAGGGCCCGCTGTTCCTCAAGGGCCCGCTGTTCCTCAAGGGCCCGCTGTTCCTCAAGGGCCCGCTGTTCCTCAAGGGCCCGCTGTTCCTCAAGGGCCCGCTGTTCCTCAAGGGCCCGCTGTTCCTCAAGGGCCCGCTGTTCCTCAAGGGCCCGCTGTTCCTCAAGGGCCCGCTGTTCCTCAAGGGCCCGCTGTTCCTCAAGGGCCCGCTGTTCTTCAAGGGCCCACTGTTCTTCAACGGCCTGTTTTTCAAGAGCCTGCCATTCTTCAAGAGCCTGCCATTCTTCAAAAGCCCGCTGTTCAAGAGCCAGCTGTTCTTCAAGAGGCCACTGTTCTTCAAGAACCTGCTGTTCTTCAAGAGCCTGCCGTTCTTCAAGAGCCCGCTGTTCAAGAGCCCGCTGTTCAAGAGCCCGCTGTTCAAGAGCCCGCTGTTCAAGAGCCCGCTGTTCAAGAGCCCGCTGTTCAAGAGCCCGCTGTTCAAGAGCCCGCTGTTCAAGGGCCCGCTGTTCAAGGGCCCGCTGTTCAAGGGCCCGCTGTTCAAGGGCCCGCTGTTCTTTAAGGGCCCGCTCCCACTGTTCTTGAAGAGCCCGCTGTTCTTCAAGGGCCTGCAGTCTTTCAAGGGCCCACTGTTCAAGGGCCCGCTTCTTTTCAAGAGCCCGCTGTTCTTCAAGGGTCCGCTGTTTTTCAATTTCTACAAGAGCCCGCTGTTCTTCAATGGCCCGCTGTTCTTCAAGGGTCCGCTGTTTTTCAATTTCTTCAGGGGCCCGCTGTTCTTCAGGGGCCCGCTGTTCTTCAGGGGCCCGCTCTTCTTCAGGGGCCCGCTGTTCTTCAGGGGCCCGCTGTTCTTCAGGGGCCCTCGGCGTCTTCTGTTTTTTTAGCTGTGATGGTGTTTTGTATTCTTTTGGTTTTCTAACTGGTCTCCTTTGTCCCAGGATACATTGTTTACCTATGGCCTGAAGTTTCTGTTCCATTTCTCTTTCCTTCTCCTTCTCTATTAACGTGCTCAGTAACTGGTCTTTCTTCCATTTCATCTCTGTCTCTTTCGACTCTCTGTCCCTGAATGCCTCTCTTTGACTTGACAGTCTCCTTTCCAACTCCTCTCTATGCCTCTTGTCTTTCAGTCTCGTCTCTTCCTCTTCTTTCTCCTTCAGTTTTTTCACTCTCAATCGATTTATCTTCTCCTGTCTCATCTGCTCGCTTACTTTCCACTTCTCTTCTTTATCCTTCTCCATCTCTCTCTTCCCCCTTTTTCTGTCCTCTCGTATCGCTGCCGCTACTTTCCTTTTATCCTCCAAATCTTTCCGTTGCATTTCCTTGCACTGTTTTTTTCTCCTCTTCTTCTCTTCGTGTGCTAGTATTTGAATCTATAAAGAAAAATAAAGACAGTAAGGTTAAGTACAAATTTTAAATTAGAACGCTGCTCAAAATGTATTTCTTTAGATTTGGATGGAGTGGGGAGAGGGTTCAAATCTTTCCAAGGTTTCATTTTTTTTTTATGTCTGACTGGGATAGTTTCTCCTCACTTCCTATCATCTCAGCAAGAGAGGAAGTGAGCAGAATCCCTCCAGTGGAATCCCTTCCCCATTCCATTTGAAACTGTCTTGCTCGGAGTTCTGCTTTAGTATTATATTATTAAATGTCTTGAAAGCATTTTCTCGTGAACCCTGTACACTGTGTGTAACGCAATCTGGAACCTCGCACTCTGTGTGTAACGCACTCCGGAACTCCGCACTCTGGAACCCTCGCACTGTGTGTGTAACGCACTCTGGAACTCCGCACTGTGTGTGTAACGCACTCTGGAACCCCGCACTGTGTGTGTAACGCACTCTGGAACCCCGCACTGTGTGTGTAACGCACTCTGGAACCCCGCACTGTGTGTGTAACGCACTCTGGAACCCAGCACTCTGTGTGTAACGCACTCTGGAACCCAGCACTCTGTGTGTAACGCACTCCTGAACCCTGCATTCTGATTGTAATGCACTCCTGAACCCTGCACTCTGTGTGTAATACACTCCTAAACCCTGCACTCTGTGTGTAATACACTCCTAAACCCTGCACTCTGTGTGTAATACACTCCTAAACCCTGCACTCTGTGTGTAATACACTCCTGAACCCTGCACTCTGTGTGTAATACACTCCTGAACCCTGCACTCTGTGTGTAATACACTCCTGAACCCTGCACTCTGTGTGTAATACACTCCTGAACCCTGCACTCTGTGTGTAATACACTCCTGAACCCTGCACTCTGTGTGTAATACACTCCTGAACCCTGCACTCTGTGTGTAATGCACTCCTGCACCCTGTACTGTGTGTGTAACGCACGTCTTGTTTATTGTAATAAAAGGTTAAAAACACAATTAAAATATTCCAGAGTTATAACCGCTTTGTGCAAACATCCTAAAAGTTCTACCTATAGGGCAGTCGGCTCACTTCAGGAACTGGCTCCGTTCTCACAACCGTACGTTCCACCTTCCATGACGTCACTGAGGAACCAGAATCTACAATGACATGTTTCGCCCCCCACAGGGCGTTATCAACGACCTTTGACACATTTCACCCCTCCGATAACGCCATGTGGGAGGGGTGAAATGCGTTGACGTTCAGTCTGACGCACGGTGGAATGCACGTGAGGTTGTGAGAACCAAGCCAGTTCCTGGAGTGAGCCGACTGCCCTATAGGAAGAACTTTTAGGATGTTTGCACAAATCGGTTATAACTCTGGAATATTTTAAGTGTGGTTTTACCTTTTATTACAATAAGACGTATTATACTATATGGATTCTCTTTCCTTCATGCACGAGTGGCAATTATATAGGAAGCGACATCTCCCCGCTCCCCAGCCTAAGCCTGATAGACACACATGCATGAGGCCTTACAACATTCCCAGAATGTCAGTGTCCACCTTTGACAGCTTACTAACGATTGTCAGACCGCGCATGCAAACAACGAATGCCAGCATAAGGGTGAGAACCAACATGAGGATGTATGAGAACCAACATTTCAGGAAGAAAAGGGAAAGTGCGTCATTTTCTGCTGCTAAAAGCACGGCGTGCAGGGCCGTCTTTAACGCAGGGCAAAAGGGGCTGCTGCCCCGAGCCCAGTCATTGTTGTGGGGCCCAAAGCAGCTGCCGATTTGAGCCTATACTGCCTGAAAATAGTTGACAAGTGGATTCGGGAGGGCCCAAGAAAACGTTTGCCCAGGGTCCAATCAATATTAAAGACGGTCCTGACTGCATGTCTAGCTGCAGATAACGGACACAGAGCTTTCCCTCTTTCCCTAAACTGTCTGCAACTAAATGTTGTTAATGGTTATGTATGGATAACATAATGACTTCGCATTGTGTGAGTCCGGCTGCTTTTATTGGCCGGTTCCCAGCAGAACGCAGTGTGAGAATCCCACATTTCCAGCACTGCATTCAAAACGTCATCTGCAGCGGGTGTCAGTGTGTTACCTTTAACGCCCCCCCCCCCCCCCCCCCAAACACAGGTCACAAACGCAATGCGTTTCCCTGCACCGGATCACGCGGTATAGAAGTACTATGTGATCCGGTTGCTGTGCGTTTTTGGTGCACTACTTCTGGTGCTGTCCGGCATGATTTTAGCCCATTCAAATAAGTAGGGCGAGATCGCAGTGCGTGAAATAAATGAGCCGCCTTCTATCAGTCTTGTGTGTCTCCTCCCCCAATTCTCTCATGTATAGCACTCAGGGCCAGTGTTCTGTCGATATGTGCCTGCCGTCGAAAAGTTCCTGCACATGCACGGAATGGATGGGCACTCCAGCTGAATTACCGATCAGCTGGAGTGATGTCACCATAGCGCATGCGCACATCGCAGGAGGTTTTTTAGATGGGCGATGCCATTTCACGGGCACAATTGAAAGATATGCAAAGAGCGGAGGGACACCAAACATGTCAGATTGTGCCTCACTGTAAACCCGCGGCACAACAGTGAGGCACAATATGACAAATACGGTGTCCCTCTGCTGTTTGCATAGTATTAAATTCTGGCCGAGAAATGGTATTGCCCGAAAGAACGGAGTGCGCACGTGCCATGGGACGTCACTCCAGCTGCTTGGCACATCAGCTGGAGCACACTTCTGTTCTGCGCATGCGAGGGCACTTTTTGATAACGGCTGTTCCGTCAGATTTGGTGACCCGTCAGAATGTGTAATGGAAGTGATGTTTTGTTGCCGCCATCTTGGTACACCCCGCAGTCCTCCACAGTAAGGTTACACTGAGAAGGGGGAAAGCGGACATCTTGTTACACCCACCAAAGTTTTGCATTTTACACTTTTTTAACAGTAAACTGAGTATATAGTGAAATACAGGACTTAGAACTCTGTGTAAATGTTTAGATGTTGAATTGTAAAAGCAGCGGTGTTCTGTCAGATTAACAAACCTGTGAGATCAGCAGGCTTGCCGCTGCTTTTAAAATTCAACATCTAAACAGATGGAGTTCAGAGTCCTGTATTTTACTATATAAACTCATTTTACTGTAAAAAAATAAGTGTGAAATGCAAAACTCCAGTGGGTGTAACAAGATGTCCACTTACCCCCTTCTCCCTGTATCACTACTATGGATGAGTGCGGGGTGTAGCAAGATGGCGGCGATGGAACGTCACTTCCGTTACACATTCGGACGGGTCACCTAATCTGACGGAACATGGGCAAATATTGACACAACTCCGATGTTCCATCAGATTAGGCGACCCGTCAGAATGCATAACGGAAGTGACGCTCCTTCGCCACCATTTTTCTACACCCCGCACTCCTCCACAGTAACGATACACTGAGAAGGGGGCAAGCGGACATCTTGTTACACCCACCGGAGTTTTGCATTTCACAGTTATTTTTAACAGTAAACAGGGGAAAATATATGGTGATACACAGGATTTGGAAATCCATCGGACGGTTTACATGTTGAGTTATAAAAGCAGCACTGTTCTGTCCTATTAGCAAACCTGCTTTTAAAAACCAACATCTAAACAGTCCGTCCGATTTCTAAATAGTGTATACTGAGGTTTCGCCTATTGTGTCAAAAATCCTTGCATCAGCAGTGATAGCACTGCATTGACTGGGGCTGCTGTATGTGCAGCTTCCAGCAGAGTTTTGCACCAACAACTTTTGCACAATGAGATGATTTTTTTTTTTGTATTTTGCACGATATTGTTTGTATTTGCATTATATTATTGGCGCATGCACAGCTTCCGGTGTAACGACACAGTCGGCGACCCATCGCGGTTTGCTCCGGAAGTGACGTTCCGCTGACAAATTACGCCCTGCGCACGCGTAAGTACTCCTTATGCTGGCATTCGTTGTTTGCATGCGCGGTCTGACAATCGTTAGTAAGCTGTCAAAGGTGGACACTGACATCGCTGGACTCCAGGACAGGTAAGTGTCCTATTATTAAAAGTCAGCAGCTGCAGTATGTGTAGCTGCTGGCTTTTAATTTTTGCTGGGGTGGGCGGACCTCCGCTATAAGTCATCACACTACGGTAAGGTCTCTTTGCAATATAGGATTGGAGTAATTGGCAGTGACACACTATTGTGTCTCTGCTCTAATTTATCCTTAGGAAGACTGGGCTTATTATTGATTACTGATTGTTGAATCTTGCAGGTTCTAAAGATCTTACCCATACTTTGATGGCATTGATACATCTCATCAATACTTACCATTATATTTTAACATCTTTTCAAGGCGTTTGGATTTGTCTACCTTAACCTAATTAACGTGTATGTAATATATATATATATATATATATATATATATATATACATATATACACACACACTATATCTCTTATCAGGGTAATTCCATATTTTACTATAACAGTAATTACCCATTTTCTATTTCAATTTTTACTATAGATCTCTGTCTCACTTATCCATATCTATAATCTTTCTCTTTACTAATCTAGTGGGACTACTCCTTTTGTCATCGGTTCCCATGTAATATAATATATCCTGGACTTTACCCTTGATCACAATAAACGCTGTATACCCATATATTTTCTAATGGGTACGCATGTTCTTTGTTTTTGAGGTTTCTCTTGCTATTTAGCATTACATCATTTTTGGGATGGTCCGTTATGTTTCATCTATTTTTAAAAAGTATTCATACCCCTTGAAATGTTCCACATTTTGTCATATTACAACCAAAAAAGTAAATGTACTTTATTGGGATTTTATGTGATAGACCAACACAAAGTGGCTCATAATTGTGAAGTGGAAGGAAAATGATAAATGATACAAATAAATATGTGAAAAGTGTGGGGGGGGGCATTTATATTCAGCCCCCTTTTACTCTGATACCCCTAAATAAAATCTAGTGGAACCAATTGCCTTCACAAGTCACCTAATTAGTAAATAGAGTCCACCCTTGTGTAATTCAATCTCACTATAAATACAGCTGTTCTGTGAAGCCCTCAGAGGTTTGTTAGAGAACCTTAGTGAAGAAAAAGCATCATGAAGGCCAAGGAACACACCAGACAGGTCAGGGATAAAGTTGTGGAGAAGTATAAAGCAGGATTAGGTGATAAAAAAATCTCCCAAGCTTTGAACATCTCACAGAGCTCTGTTCAATCCATCATCTGAAAATGGAAAGAGTATGGCACAACTGCAAACCTACCAAGACATGGCCGTCCACCTAAACTGACCGGCCGGGCAAGGAGAGCATTCATCAGAGAAGAGCCAAGAGGGCCATGGTAACTCTGGAGTAGCTGCAGAGATCCACAGCTCAGGTGGGAGAATCTGTCCACAGGACAACTATTAGTCGTGCTCTCCACAAATCTGCCCTTTATGGAAGAGTGACAAGAAGAAAGACATTGGTGAAAGAAAGTCATAAGAAGTCCTGTTTGCAGGTTGTGAGAAGCCATGTGGGGGACACAGCAAACGTGGAAAAAAGGTGCTCTGGTCAGATGAGACTAGATTAGACTAAATTAGATTTGTTTCCCCAAAAGCAAAATACTATGTGTTACAGAAAACTGACACTGCACATCACCCTAAACACACCATCCCCACCGTGAAACATGGTGGTGGCAGCATCATGTGGTGGGGATGCTTTTCTTCAGCAGGGACAGGGAAGCTGGTCAGAGTTGATGGGAAGATGGAAGGAGCCTAATACAGGACAATCTTAGAAGAAAACCTGTTATGCCGCATACACACAGTCGGACTTTTCGGCTACAAAAGTCCGACAGCCTGTCCAACAGACTTTTGGCGGACTTCCGACGGACTTACTAACGAATGGACTTGGCTACACACGATCACACCAAAGTCCAACGGATTCGTACGTGATGACGTACACCGGACTAAAAAACGGAAGTTGATAGCCAGTAGCCAATAGCTGCCCTAGCGTCGGTTTTTGTCCATCGGACCGGCATACAGACGAGCGGATTTCTGGGTCCGGCGGTGTTACAACGTAAAGATTTGAAGCATGTTCCAAATCTAAAGTCCGTCAGATTTGCGACTGGAAAAGTCCGGTGAAGCCCACACACGATCGGATTGTCCGCCGGATTTGGTCCGTCGGCGCCCGTCGGACAAGTCCGGTCGAAAAGTCCGACCGTGTGTACGCCCCATTAGAGTCTGCAAAAGACTTGAGACTGGGGTGGAGGTTCACCTTCCAGCAGGACAACAACCCTAAACATACAGCCAGAGCTACAATGGAATGGTTTAGATCAAAGCATATTTATGTGTTAGAATTGCCCAGTCACAGTCCAGACCTAAATCACATTGAGAATCTGTGGCAAGACTTGAAAATTGCTGTTCACAGACGCTCTCCATCCAATCTGACAGAGCTTGAGATATTTTGGAAAGAAGAATGGGCAAACATGTCCTATCTAGATGTGCAAAGCTAGTAGAGACATCCCCAAAAAGACTTGCAGCTGTAATTGCAGAGAATGGGGGTTCTACAAAGTATTGACTCCGAAGGGCGCCATACAAATGCCCCCCACATCACATATTTGTATCATTTATCGTTTTCCTTCCACTTCACAATTTTGTGCCACTTTGTATTGGTCTATCACATAAAATCCCAATAAAATACATTTACGTTTTTGGTTGTAACATGACAAAATGTGGAAAACTTCAAGGGGTATGAATACTTTTTCAAGACGCTGTATATATATATATGTATATGTTACTGGTATACATGGAGGAGTATACAGGAGGCATACACGGATGGGTATACAGGAGGCATACACGGATGGGTATACAGGAGGCATACACGTATGGGTATACAGGAGGTATACACGGATGGGTATACAGGAGGTATACACTGAGGGGTATACAGGAGGTATACACTGAGGGGTATACAGGAGGTATACACTGAGGGGTATACAGGAGGTATACACTGAGGGGTATACAGGAGGTATACACTGAGGGGTATACAGGAGGTATACACTGAGGGGTATACAGGAGGTATACACAGAGGGGTATACAGGAGGTATACACAGAGGGGTATACACGATGTATGCACAGAGGAGCATACAGGAGGTATACACTGAAGAATATACAGGAGGTATACATGGAGGAGTATACAGGAGATATACATGGAGTATACAGGAGGTATATAGATATGTATAGTCTTATCATCCCAGATTTGGAGAGGATTGCTCTTTGCACTATCAAAGATGGTCAGAAAGCTGGACTGGGTGTTTCTGAACATGGCGCTCTCTCTCTGATGGACTTCCAGGTGGGATGCAATCCGACTTCCTGTGTACATAATGAGGGGATAGAGAGGACCTGTCACCGCTGATTATAAAGTCCCAATATCTCCCCTACAGGAATAAACGATGTGATCACCAGGGGAGTGATAGTGTCATCATTTGTACAATATTGGGAGATTATCCTATAGGTGGAGGACTTTTAAGGATGCACAGCTGACACTGAGGTGAGCACACAGTTTCTTTTAAAACAAATTTTAATTAATACAAAAATTAAAAGTTACATACAAAATATATGCATCCCATTTGTAAACAATAACATGACATGTTGTTGACACTGATACTTTTCTTTTTTTTTTCTTTGCCACATCAGCGAGATGTATTTCCGGGAGTCATGTTTCAGTTATTAAAATTCAAAAACTCGTCCCTTCACGTCGTCACATCATTGTGGCAATTTTTATCTGCTTTTTACCCAACAACTATGTCACATACAAAACCCTTGTTACAATAAACTTCCCTCGTTCGACACATACCTAGGACACTCCCTGCCCACCCCCCTCCCAACCCCCCCGCCTCACCTCACTTGTTTCACCTCCCTCTTCCCCGTGCCCACTCTACTCCGCTCCTATCTTCTCCGATGTCCACTCATCACGCCCTAACTCATTTTTCTCCATCTAGCGATATCTAGACCTCTAGGCTAAATGCCCCATACCTCGGCCGCTTTTAGAGAGTCTATGAACTCCACCCATTTCCTCCACTTCGTCTCAAACTTCCATATCCGTCCCTTCACTAAACCTAAGGTATTCTAGACCTTGTATTTCATTAATTTTGTTGAACCAGTCACTCATCGTGGGTCTTCCTTTCTTTTGCCAATACCGGGGTATAAGGCTTTTAGCCGCGTTAGTGAACTGTGGTAATAACGTTTTCAGATATATCTTTGTGGGCATTTCGCTCTTATGAAATAGACACGCCCAAGGGTCGTTCGGGATGATGATATCGGTAATCTCTTTGATTATTTCCCTTACCTCCCCCCAGTATTTTTTGATTTCCGGGCATTGCCACCAGATATGTGCCATTGTACCCATTTCTTTGCAACCCCTCCAACATAATTGCGAAGTTTCCTTCTGACATTTATGTACTCCGTCGGGGGTCATGTACATTCTCGTCAAACACATGTAGTTCAACTCCAGCATTTTGCAGTTGACCGAAGTGGCGTTAATTCTCCATAATATCTGCCACGCTTCCGAGTCTTTAAGCTTGCTTTCCAGTTCCTTCTCCCACTTCCTGATGTATAGTGGGATCCCTGTGTTTCCCAATTCTATTAATACTTTATATATCTTTGAAAGCCCCCCCCCCCCCCCCTCCTTTTTTTTTTTTTGCATACAAATTTTCTCCAATGGGAGTAATTTTTCTACCGATCTGATTGGCTGCGGGAGTGAGTCAATAAAGTGGCTCAGTTGGTTATACCTCCATGGGTCAATGACAAAGAGATTGTCCTTCTCTTTGAGTTCTTGGAATGTACAAATTTTATCCTGCCTCATTACATCCTTTAATTGGGCATCTTCCTCCAAAATCCATTTCCCGAACCAATCCTCCCTATCCGGTGCGAAGTATTCAATATCCTTAAGTAGAATTAAAGGAGAAATAAACTCCCAGTGCTCCCTTTTGTGCAGTGTGTCCCAAACTTTAAGTGCATGTCTTGTAATATCCTGTGTTTTATCACTACATTTTCTTAAGTGTGGTGGGATCCATAAATCTTATTCAACGTGGTTTCACTAGTTATATTTTCCATTTTTACCCATAGTTTTTATTCATTCTTTTTAACCCAGTCTATTACTCATGCTAAGGCAATGGCCTTATAATACTTACTAATATCTGGTGCCCCCCACCCCCCCTTACTCTTGTCTTTAGTTAACTGAGTGAAATTTAAACGGTGCTTTTTCCCTCTCCAAATAAATCTTAAAAACATTGTGTGTGGACTTTTGAGGTACGCTTGAGGTAGTGATATTGGGAGCATCTGCATTTTATATGTGATTTTAGGTAATATTACCATTTTATATATGTTGATTCTGCCTCCCCAGGATAAATGCTTTATTTCATTAAGAAGGGGCATAAAGTTCGCCTGAAACAGGGTCTCTTTAGAAGTAGTTATTTTGACTACTAGATAATTAAGTTCTTTTTTCCCCCAAATGAATGGAAAATGTTTTTGATATGAATAATCTCTAAGTTTGCTTTTGTTAATATCAAGCGTTTCCGACTTGGTCGGATTAACCTTGAAGTTGGAAAGCTTTCCATATTCTGATAATGTAGATATAATATTAGGGAGAGTAATCCTAGGGGGGCGTGACATAAAGCAGAATATCATCCGCAAAGGCGGCCAGTTTATGCTCATCTTTACCAACCTTTATCCCGCTAATGTCTGGGTTTTGCCTAATCCTGGAGAGAAGGGGTTCGAGAGCCAACACAAATAGGAGCGTGGAGAGTGGGCACCCTTGTCTTGTGCCATTGAACATTTCGAAAGGCTCCGAGAGTAGACCGTTAACTGTTACTCTCGCTGTGGGTCAGGAGTATAAAGCCTTTATCCATCTAAGGGTTCTATCCCCTAGTCCGATCCCCTCCAATGTGCACATCATGAAGCCCCAGTCTACTCTGTCAAACGCTTTCTCAGCGTCAATTGACAGAAGTAGACCTGGGGCTCTGCTCTCTTTAATTTTATGTACTACTAAGAGTGTTTTAATACCATTGTCACGTCCCTCCCTTCCCGGTATAAACCTGACCTGGTCTGGATGTATGATCTTATTTATTATTTGTTTCAATTTTTCCGCCAGAACCTTGGCAAATAATTTTGTATCGACGTTTAGGAGCTTGATGGGTCTATAGCTAGAGCAAAGTGTGCTATCTTTATCTTCTTTTAAAATGATGGCTATGTTGGCTTCTAATGCCTCTCTCCTCATTTCCCCTTTCTCTCCAATCTCATTCATATAAGAGCACATTTTAGGAATTAGGTATTCCTGGTATTTTTTATAGTATAGGGCTGTCAGGGCCAGGGCTTTTACCTGTGATTTTTTTTTTTTTTTTTTTTAATCTCACAACTACATCATAGTAGCTTTTTTCCCTTTTTTTTTTTTTTTTTTTCCCGTTTGCAGTCTTCCCTTTCCCCCTTCTATATACCTTACAAAGGTTTATGTCTTGTGTAAACGTCTTTATTTTCCCCGACCCACCTTCCCACATATCCCTCCCCCCCTCCCCTCAACTCCCCTTTCTACCAGTCGCTTTTCCGGGCCTTTCTCTCAATTGCTCTTCTGAATTCCGGTTAGGTTGTCAACTACCTCTATTTCTCTCCTCTTCCCTTGGTGCCTGCATTCTACTACTCCCTAAGCTCCCATAGCTTCGGCATATCTCATCGTTTGTTTGAATTTATCCCATTCTTGCCATTTTTCCTCGTAGGTGACCAAGCCTTCCCCGTCACTATACCTCAAGTACTCTAAGTTTTGGATCTCATTAACTTTATTGCACCAACTCCTCATTGTGGGTCTCATTGATTCCTTCCAATGTCTGGGGATAAGACTTTTGGCTGCATTTAGAAGTGGCGGCAATAGACTTTTCAGGTATTGTTTGTTCGGGATATTTGTCCCATGGAATAGGCAACTCCATGGATCGTCTAGAAGCTTTATGTTAGTTATTTCTCCTATTATTTGCCTGATTTATTCCCGAAATTTTTTAATTTCCGGGCATTGCCACCATATATGGGCCGTCGTCCCAATCTCTTTGCACCCTCGCCAACAGTATTGTGAATTTTCCTTTTGAATGTTATGCTCTTTATCGGGGGTGATGTGCCATCTCACCAAACATTTGTAATTCATCTCCCTCATATTGCTATTTACTGTAGTAGTATGTACCCTCAGCATTATTTGACTAATCTCTTCTTTCTTCAGGCAGGTCCCTAGTTCGTTTTCCCACATAGTAATATACTGTGGAATATCCGGACCAGTCCTTTCTACGAGTGTTCTATATATTTTTGAGATCACCCTCTTTTTTCCCTTGGCCACGCAGATTTTTTCTAAGGGAAGCAAATTTGCTTCCGATCTTATTGGCTGAGGCAGGTACTCAGTAAAATGTCTTAATTGATTGTATTGCCATTCATCTAACGATCTCCACTCCCTTTTGCACTTTAATTCGTGATACGTGCAGATTTTACCTTGGTCCATAATATCTTTAAGTTGTGCGTTTTCTATTGTTATCCATTTCCCAAACCAGGCTTCGATTCCCGGTATGAAATATTCTGTGTTTGTTAGTGGTATTAGTGGTGAGTTAAATTCCCATTTTTCCTGTCTGTGGATGTGGTCCCATATTTTTAGCGCGTGTCTAGTAATATTGTTTGTGCCTTTATCTAATTTTCTATATTGTGGGGGTATCCAAATTATTTTGCCTAAATTAACTGTGCTTATTGTGCCCTCCATCTTCACCCATCTCTTTTCTTTATTTTCTTTAGCCCATTCTACTACCCGTGCCAATATTACCGCGTTATAGTAATTTCTAATATCCGGTGCACCCCAGCCCCCTCTTATTCTATCTTTGGTTAACTGTGCCATACTTATTCTTACTTTTTTCCTTTTCCAGATAAATCTTGTGAAAAGGTTTTGTATTGTTTTAAAAAAGGCGTCCGGGAGTGGGATCGGTAGCATCTGCATTTTATATATGATTTTGGGGAGGGTGACCATTTTGATATTTATTCTGCCCCCCCACGAGATGTTTCCTGTTGTTATTCTATTTAATTCATTTTTAATCTCATCTAGCAGTGGGAGGAAGTTTATTTGATATAGACTTTCGTTAGTTTTGGTCATCTTAACCCCTAGGTAATTTATTTCTTTTTTACCCCAGACAAATGCGAAACTCTTTTGAAATACGAGTGCCTCACCTTTTGGGATATTGAACGTGAGGGTTTCAGACTTCGCTGGGTTTAACTTAAAGTTTGAGATCTCACCGTACTCTTTTAAAGTTTTCATTATATTTGGGAGAGATGTCTTTGGTCTGGTTACGTAGAACAGGATATCATCCGCGTACGCGGCTAACTTGTGTATTTCCTCCCCCAACTTTATCCCCCTTATGTCAGGATTCTGTCTTATCCTCGCTAAAAGTGGTTCCAGTGCCAACACGAAGAGCAAGGGGGACAGTGGACACCCCTGTCTAGTTCCATTGAACATTACAAATGGGTCCGAAACTATCCCGTTTACCCTTACCCTGGCAGTAGGTCTGGTGTATAGGGCCTTTATGCGTTTTATCATTTTCACACCCAGTCCTATTTCTTCCCATGTACCTTGCATGAGGCCCCAGTCTACCCTGTCGAATGCTTTCTCGGCATCTATCGACAGGAGTAGTCCTGGGGCCCCATTTCCTTTCATCTCCTGAATTGTTAGTAGGGTCCTGATACCATTATCTTTCCCTTCCCTCCCTGCGATAAAGCCGACTTGGTCTGGGTGTATTATTTTTTGCATAACTTTTTTCAGCCTATCCGCAAGGATTTTAGCGTAGATTTAGGTATCTAGATTTAGGAGGGAAATCAGTCTGTAACTTGAACAGAACGTTCCATCCTTTCCTTCCTTAGGGATCACAATCATAGTAGCTTCTAAAGCCTCCTTGCGTAAATCCTCTTTATCCCCAATCCTGTTCATGAGATCGCACATTTTTGGGATCAGGATGTCTTCAAACTTTCTATAATAGAGAATTGTCAGGCCATCAGGCCCCGGGCTTTTCCCCATCGGTGTTTCTCTTATGGTTTTTATTATTTCTTCCTCCGTGATGGGTGTCTCTAACTGACTGATTTGTTCCTCAGTAATTTTCTTTAGACCGCTCTCTCAGGTATGTTTTTATTTTAGCCCTTTTCTGTTCGTCCTCACTTTTAGTACCTATATCGTATAAACTTGCATAGTATTCCTTAAAAGTCTTGGCAATTTCCACTGATTTATGTGCGAATTCCCCGTTACCTGTTTGTATTTTGTCTATATAATTTGCTGATTTTTTTTTTTTTGCTAGAGCCTGCGCTAGGTGTCTCCCCGGTTTGTTCCCATAAAGGTACCTTTCTTTTTTTACTTTGTTATACGTCCTTGTTTCTTGCTCTATAAGTTCTCTCATTTCCTCCCTTTTTCTGCTGAGCTTTAACAAAGTTTCGTTGTCGTTCTTATGTAGCTGTTCTAGTGTGTTAATTTCTTTCCTCAGGGCCCTGGTCTTCTCTCTAGTGCACCTTCTTTTCACCGCCTCCTCTTTTATCATAATACCTCTTATATAGGCCTTATGAGCCTCCCACACCGTCATTATTGATACCCCTTCTGTATTGTTTTCTTTAAAATAAATCTCTATTTCTTTTTTCATTCGTTCTTCTATTAATTTATCGTGCAGGAGTTCCTCATTTAATCTCCAGCCCTTATTCCTTATATTTGCCTCTCCTATCTTTAGTTGTAACATTACCGGCGCATGATCAGAGAATGTTATTATACCAATGTTTGTACAAATTGCCGCCTCTAGCCACCTATGCTCTATTAAAAAGTAGTCGAGTCTGGAGTATGTCGAGTGGACAGGGGAGTGGAACGTGAAGTCTCTTGTTTTGGAATGTTGTAACCTCCATACGTCTACCAGTTGATATTGGTGCAATTTCTGTTTTAGTTTGTTCCTCCATCTCATCCCAGTCCCCTGTGCACTCGACGTACTGTCCTCCTTTGGTTCTGGGCAGAAATTGAAATTGCCCCCCATTATAAGGCCCCCCTTCTTAAATTCCGCTAGATCGGCTAACTGCCTGAGAAGGTAACCGATGGGGTTCTTGTTTGGGCTATAAATGTTTGCCAGGGTGCACTCTATTCCATTTAATTTTTCTCTTAGGAACAAGTATCGCCCATCGGGGTCCACTAGTCTCTTGTCTAGCTCAAATTTTACACCTCTGGCAAACCCTATGGCTACTCCTTTTGCTCGGCTAAGTGGGGAATCAGCATAATACCACATGGGGTAGTCTTTTGAGCTTATCTTATTGTTATTTGTTATTGCGAGATGAGTTTCCTGAAGAAGGACCACGTCCGCCTCCAGGGATCTCAACTCACCCACAATATTCGCTCTTTTCCTGGGAGCATTTATGCCACGTACATTATAGGAAAATAACCTTTAGAGACTCAGTTGTTATGTTTAGTCGCACCACTTTGTGAGAGAAAGGACCACATTCTTGTTCTTTCCTATTGTTACTGGTAGATTCCCTATCCCTCCCGCATCCCTGCACCCCCCATCCTCTCCCTCTCTCCCCCCTCTCTCCCCCTTCTCCCCCCTCCCATCCCCGCCGCCAGGTCCGCAAAGATTTGTAAGTTCGTCTCGCCGTATCGCACAGCTTGGTTCTTTTTTATGCACGTCTTCACCAGTTCTTTATCCTGAAAGTTGTGAAATCTCGCGATCACGTCTCTTGGGACGTCCCCCTTGATCTCAGGGGGTTTGCGAATCCTATGCACTCTGTCAAATTTTATTTTACCATTTATGTTGGGTGGGGTAATCATTCCACTGAAGATTGCATCCATTTTTCCTTGCAGGTCCTCCTTTTCTCCCTGAGCCTCTGGGAGACCTCTTATTCGCAAGTTCCTTCTTCTGCTCCTATTCTCCTGATCTTCCAATCTATACAGGATACTTCTCTGTACTTTTATGACCTCCTCTATCTGTTTTTTAACACCTTCCAGCACTTCTCCATGTTGATCTAACCTTGTTTCTGCCTCTTCCACCCTTTTTAGTGTTTGATTCATGTCTTCTCGTAAGGAGTCGATTTTTCCGTTTATAGAGGTTTCCAGCTTTGCGAACATCTCCGCCATTTCGCTTTTGGTTGGTAGTTGTTTTTCTCGGGAATCTTCTCTTTCTATCTCCTGAATCTCATCACTTACTGCATGGATCTCTATCTCTGCTACTTGTCTTCTTGTGCCCATCTTTGGCAAGCTCTTCGGGGCTTTACTTTTAGCTCCTATTTGTTTACCTGGGCTTTCTCTATTACTCTCCTGTACCATGTACTTCCTGATGGTTCCCGGGCTTGCGCTTGTTCTGGGTGGGTTAGCCGTCATCCCTTTTGTTGATTTTCCTCTCATTCCTCTCTTTTGTTCACTGATATTGGTGAAGGAGTGATACTACCAGGTGTATTTATGGATGTAGTTTTGCGCGTATGAGTTTTTCTATGTAGTTGCGATTATGTACCGGGTGCAATCGGTTACTCCAGACCCCTTACGTTCCTTGTGCCCTATGAGTGTTTTGGGTATTCGGGTATATTAGTTCAATTCAGAGCACAGTTTAGAGCAAAACCGTACGAAAGTTCTACAAAGCAGCAGCATAGACCATTTGCATAGACCAATTACATGAAACTGTATGGTAGACGAAAAAAGAATTTATATGATAGGGTTTCAGGCAAAAAAAAAAAAAAAAGTTTGTGTTTATGTTATATGTCCATATGTATTGTTATGTAGAGATGCTGCTCCTCTACAAGCAATATAGATGATGTATATGTATCGTTTACACTTACTGAGTCCCGTTCACTCCACCGCTGCCAACACCAGCCAGATACCCTTAGGTTATACTAGATACGCATTCACTTGCTTATAGTTGCTATTGCAGGTTTGCACAGCCATAGGCTGGTATATATATATATATATATATATATATATATATATATATATATATATATATATATATATATATATATATATTGTTATGTGGAGATGCTGCTCCTCTATAGATAGTATGAATAATATATATACGTGTATTGTTATGGATAGCGCTGGGTGAGTACTTGCTAAGATTTGCTAAGAAAAAAAAAAAAAAGCAAAAACCCCAAGACTCTGTGGCTATACCTCGGGCGTTCCAATTGCAAAGTCCCGGTCACTCATTCCATATTTGCGGGTTTTCACAGCCATGGGGCAAAGTGCACCGCTTCAAACACTTCGGGCAACATTTTTGAGATTTGTGTATATATATCCTTTTTTTTTTTTTTTTTTTTCCTTCACTTCCTTCACTTACCCCACTGGCTGCTCTTGACGGCTCCCGTCCCTTCCTTGTGTGTATGTATTTTTTTTTTTTACCTCTGTTCCTTCAGTGTCCTTCCGTATCTCTGTATCTGCATGTCCTTCTGCTCACAGCCGCTCACTGGATCTCTTTTCACCGAAGTGACAGGCTGTCTCACTGCTTCTTCTAGGGGACCGAGAACCTCCCTGCTCGCTGAGTGCAATATTGACTGGAGGCTGGTGACAGTCTCCGGGGCTCCAGGGCTCCTCCTCACCCCTTTGTCACGCTCCTACACCCGGTCCGGCTTCCCACACACAGCCCTCGCAAACGGGAGGAACAGAGACCCGGGTGGTGCGGGGGGTGTTATCGCCAGTCGGAGTAAGCCAGAGTGAGATACAATTTACACGCCGCGGAGGCGCTCACACTGACGGCACACACACTGAAGCCCGCCGTTGCTATCCGTGTTTAACAGCCACAGGTTGTAAGATGCCGGAGAGCGCCGGGAGCGCCGCCGGGAACATCGCAAAGCTAGACTCGTGTTGGTCCGTGCTGGTCCGTGGGGGGGGCGCCGGCAGGCGAGGGGGCAAAGGGGCTGACGCCTAGTCTCACATCACAGGGGAGATGCGGCCGACCTCACGGGCTTAGCCTCGGCATCTGCCTAACGCCCACATCCAGCTCCTCCCTCGGCCAGGGCTTTTACCTATTGGCGTTTCCTTGAGAGCCTTTCTTACCTCCTCCTGTGTTATGGGGGCCTCTAAAGTGGTTAATATCCGTAATTTTGGCCAGTCCAGTGTCTTTTTTAGATAATTTTTAATTATCTCTCGTTTTTGTTCCCTCCCCTCCAGGGTGTCATTTTTATTAATTGCGTACAACCCCCCCATAGTACTCTTGGAAAGTTGTCGCGATATCTTTATCTTTGTACCTGATGTCCCCGGTACTAGTTTTTAATTTCTCGATATAATTAGTATTTTTCTTTTTTCTTAGGGCCTTTGCCAAAAATTTTCCAGGTCTGTTACCACCTAAATATCTTTTTTTTTTTCACCAGGTTGCATAACTTTCGGGTTTCTTGTTCGATTAGAACCCGCATAGCCTCTCTCTTCCTAAATAGGCCTGCCAAGACCTCCCCATCCACAATTTTCTTATGTTGTTGTTCCAGGTCATATATTTCTTTTTGCAGGGATAATTTATCTTTCTCCTTTCTTCCTCTGTGCCCACCATTATTAAGATACCTCTAATATACGCTTTATAGGCCTCCTGTGGCTTCTGATGTCTCACCCGGTACATTCATTTTAAAATAGAGTTCTAGCTCTTCTTTGATTCGCTTATCGATTACTCTATCGTGGAAAAGGAGATCCTCATTTAATCTCCAACTATTACACAAATTTTTATGGAGACCAATTTTCAGCTGTAGGCTCACAGGTGCGTGATCAGAGAAGGTCATTGTTCCAATATTTGTACCCTCAACCTCCTCAAGGAGCCAGTGCTCCACAAGGAAAAAGTCCAGTCTAGAGTAAGTCGCATGGACGGGGGAGTAGTATGTGTAATCTCTTGCACTATGGTGTTGCATCCTCCATACATCGAGTTGACATTGGCGCAGCTTCTTTTTCAGTTTGTTCATCCATACCCCTCCCGTCCCCCGTGCATGCGACGTACTATCCTTCCCTGGCTCAAAACACAAATTGAAGTCTCCTGCTATTATGGCCCCCCCTTCTTAAATTAAATATTTACTGGAGTTTTTATTTGGGCCGTATAAGTTTGCTAGTGAACAATCTGACCCATTAAGCTTGCCTCTTAGGAACAAGAAGCGACTCTCTAGGTCGGTCATTCTCTCCTCAAGTTTAAACCTAACATCCTTGGCGAACCCAATCGCCACTCCTTTTGCACCTCTGGTTGGAGAGTCTCCATAAAACCAAACTGGGTAATCCCTGGAGAAAATACTCTGACTCTTACCCAGGAATAGATGCGTCTCCTGTAACAGCTACATCTGCTTTCAGGAATTTCAATTCCCCCATTATGTTCGCACATTTTATGGGGGAATTCAGGCCCCTTACGTTGTATGAAATTTTATTTAACCTAGACATCCTTATTTACGGTTAATGGGAGATTTACTTTTCCTTGCAGACCTATGGGGTGAAAAACAATGAGGTGAGTGCTTACCCCCAACCCCCCTCCCCACATCCCTCTCCCGCCCTCACCCTGCCCCCCCGTACTCGATTGGGGGTAGCGGACCTCCCCATGGCCCAAATAACCATGGCCCCAATAACCATGGCCCCACTAACACCACCCGGCCCCTCGGTTAACCCCCTGGAGGTTGAACTCAAAATGGTCATCATTGGATCCGACACTCCCCCCTAGAAATTGGGAGGTTCCCATGCCTGTCCGCCTCCCCCCGTCCTCCCGACATCCCCATCTAGTATACTTTTTAGTCTGATACATATTTTCTGTTTCTGTTGAGTCTAATTCGTCTTCATTACTGGTCGTTTCGTTATGTAAACTGGTTTCCAGACTGGCGGTTCCTCAGTAGTCTCTGGGTTTACTGTTCTTTCCCACCAACCCGGGATTTCCACTAATGGCACGTCTAAGCGTTGGCAGAATTTTGGCATTTCTTCCAGAAATCCTAATGTTGCCGAGCGACCTTCTTTGCGTCTGATTAGGCAGGCTGGGAAGCCCCAGGACTATTGGACATCGTGGGTTTTAAGCAGAGTCAGTAATGGTTTCAGGATTCTTCTCCTGGATAGCGTCTCAGCTGCCAGATCCGGAAAGATCTGCAGATTTGTCTCACCAAACTTCACAGATTGATTCTTTCTCATGCTGCCCTTGATCTGCTCCTTATCTTGATAATTGTGGAATCTTACAATAACATCCCTTAGGACGCCCCCCCCTTATTTCTGCAGGTTTTCTGATCCTGTGCACTCTTTCAAGTTTTATTTTGCTACCGGTGTTAGCAGGGGCGTCGGGAGGGGGTGGCTAGCTGTGGCTGAAGCCCCGAATGTGCCCCCGAAAAGCCCCGAGCCTCAGGCAGGCAGCTCTTCATTACAAGCCCCGAGCGGCGAGCGCCAGGACCGATCTGATCCTGAGCGTCGAGCGCCGCCGAATTTGGCCGAGTGCCGTAGCAGGTCCCGCCTTCTGGAGCCTGCAACGCCTATGATGGACGTCCCCCTGGTCCAATGCTGGGACCGCGGGACGTGTGACGTCCATCATAGGCGCTGCAGGCTCCAGAAGGCGGGAATTACAATGCGGCCGCCGCGCCACTGTAAGAACCCCGCTCAGCGCTCGGGCGGCCCGCTCTCCTCTCCTCCTCGGGTCATCCTCCTCCTCTGACTGCCTGGCTGCTGTGACACCGTACACCACGGCTGAGCTGAGGTAGGTCAGACAGTGTATGTGGGTCACGTCAGTGTAGGTAAATGTCAGTGTAGGTAGGTCAGTGTAGGTAGGTCACTACGGTCAGTGTAGGTAAATGTCAGTGTAGGTAAATGTCAGTGTAGGTAAATGTCAGTGTAGGTAAATGTCAGTGTATGTAAATGTCAGTGTAGGTAGGTCACTACGGTCAGTGTAGGTAGGTCAGTGTAGATAGGTCAGTGTAGGTAGGTCACTACGGTCAGTGTAGGTAAATGTCAGTGTAGGTAAATGTCAGTGTAGATAGGTCAGTGTAGGTAGGTCACTAAGGTCAGTGTAGGTAGGTCACTAAGGTCAGTGTAGGTAGGTCACTACGGTCAGTGTAGGTAGGTCACTACGGTCAGTGTAGGTAGGTCACTACGGTCAGTGCAGGTAGGTCACTACGGTCAGTGCAGGTAAATGTCAGTGTAGGTAGGTCAGTGTAGATAGGTCAGTGTAGGTAGGTCACTAAGGTCAGTGTAGGTAGGTCACTACGGTCAGTGTAGGTAGGTCACTACGGTCAGTGTAGGTAAATGTCAGTGTAGGTAAATGTCAGTGTAGGTAAGTCAGTGTAGGTAGGTCACTAAGGTCAGTGTAGGTAGGTCACTAAGGTCAGTGTAGGTAGGTCACTAAGGTCAGTGTAGGTAGGTCACTACGGTCAGTGTAGGTAGGTCACTACGGTCAGTGTAGGTAGGTCACTACGGTCAGTGCAGGTAGGTCAGTGAATGTAAATGTCAGTGTAGGTAGGTCAGTGTTCACTACCGTCAGTGTATGTAGGTCAGGTAGGTCACGGGCCAGCCAAAAAAAAAAGGCCTGCATCACGTGTACACACGCGCCCCCCCCCCCCCCGGTCCGGCCTTGGACTTCGGGCTGAAGCCCCTGGTCTTTTTGCCACCTAGCAACGCCCCTGGGTGTTAGGTAGATTTATCAGGCCTCCAAAGATTACATCCATTTTTCTTGTAAGTTCTCTTTTTCTCCTTGGATCTCTGGTAGGCCTCTAATCCTAAGATTTTTCCTTCAATTTCGGTTCTCCTGGTCTTCCAGTCTGTACAGTATGCTTCTCTGTTCTTTCTGTATCTATTCCATCTGGTTCTTAAGACCCATTATCTCTGCACCCTGCCTGTCCATCATTGTTTCAACATCTTCAACTCTTTTTAGGATATGGTTCATGTTTTCACGCAGTGTTTCAATTTCTCCTTTTATAGATGTTTCAAGCTTCACAAACATTTCTGCCATTTCTCCCTTTGTTGGGAGCTGTTTTTTTTGTTGAGGTTCCATTATTACATCTTCAATTGGCTCCCTACTTACGGTGTGAATGTCTATTTCAGCCAACTGTCTTCTTGTCCCTATTTTGGGTAGGCACTCAGGGGTTTTGATTTTAGTCCCCGTTAATTTTCCCGGGCTTTCTTTGCCACTGTCATGTACCATATATTTTCTGATGGTACCCGGACTTACACTTGTTCTAGGCGGGTTAGCTGTTACCCCCTTCATTGATTTACCTCTCTTTTTTTTTTTTTTCTATTGCCTACGTTTAGTACGTCTAGAACAGGTGCCCACTTTCCTCCTGCTCGCCTACCCCCCTCTTTCTCTTACCTCAACCCCCTCTCCACAGCCACGAGCAGACACTTCCTAGTACTCCCTACTCCAGAGAAGGCTTTTGGGTGTCTAATACATGCTGTATGAAGGTAATCTACCGGGGGTACCCAATTTTACTAGAATGGAGATTCAAGCTTATATATCCTCCTGTGGGCTGTACAGCTACCTCTAGTTATATAGATAGTGAATTATCACGGCGTTCGTGGCTCCAGATCCAGTCAAAAATAGTGATCAATGGGTCAATATGGGCCCAAGAAGGGTTGCTTCAAAATAGGCAAT
Source organism: Lithobates septentrionalis (assembly GCA_037952835.1). Classification (NCBI taxonomy): domain Eukaryota; kingdom Metazoa; phylum Chordata; class Amphibia; order Anura; family Ranidae; genus Lithobates; species Lithobates septentrionalis. Next base: position 85,928 of record JBBDGP010002927.1, on the reverse strand, counting down.
TTAATACCTGGTTCTGCAGTCTGTGCACTCAGCTTGCATTAAGTTTGCTTTGCTTTGTAATAAATGTCCAAGTCTGAGTAGCAAATCACCCAGTCTGTACAATTGTCAGCAAAGCGATGCAAGAGTATCCTGTGCCCATATCCTTTTGTAATGTTATGAGAAGGGATTTTGTCGTCACCAACATGGATATACCTCCCATATCAAATCCTGTCTTTACATGATGTAAACCTTGTCCACCTTACCTCCACTTGCAATAGCTATATGTTTTTACTGAGGTGGTGTGCGGTGTGAGAGTTCCTGTCAGGGGGCTGTGTAATAGATCTCTACCTTGTACCCCCGAGAAACAGTGAAATGAAGTAAAATAGAGTTCGGTATCAAGTCAAATGGTCTCTTGTTACCTGATACGGCCTGAAGATTGCATATGCTTTTCTTTACCCTCTGAGTTATCCTTGTGCGTTATACATATATAAATGAAGGGGGAGTTGGCACTTTAAATGAAGCACCATAGGGTGCCTCCATCCCGATAATGAATATAAACTAAAAAGGGAGTTGGGACTTTAAATGAAGCAATTGGATAGTGGAGGTATATATACAATATTGAGATTTATTAAATAGCATTTAAAACACATAGTTCATCTTAAGTATGTAACATGGAGCGTGCACAGGGCCTGAACATGATATATGAAAGAGTACATGCATAACAATGTATGATCAAAATATTGGATATATAAATGGCAAATAGGCCCGATGCTGGTTCATGCGTCCACACGGTATATGTACATTCATCAAAAAGTGTATAAACAGCATCGTAGAATGGAATAATTATCAGTAAATAAGTAGCAGTCCATATAGGGTGTAGCTGTAGCCTCAAGTATAGCTTGACGCGTTTTGTGGGTTCTTAAAAAAAAAAATCTGGGATTTTCTTAAAAAAACCTCGATTCACGATTCGAATTGAGTTTTTTTTTGGGACACCGCGCGGGTCGCGAGGAGCTGCAGGCAGGAGTTTTTAGGCGAGGCCGCGGCTTAGGGCTAGTCCGCGACGTCCAGCCTCGTGGACTAGGCCGAAGCCGCAGCCTAGCCTAAAAACTCCTGCCTGCAGCTCCTCATGATCGGCGCGGTGAAAAAAAACGATATGCTTAAATTTTGAATCGATTTGACCTCTCAACTCGATTCAAGATTTAAATCGATTTTTTTCCCATCCCTAGTGGACACTGGATCGTATAAAGATGGATAAGGCAGAAATGGTATCTATCTAACCCCAAGTACTGTGAAAGAAGAAGGACATATATATTCTATAACTAATAGTGAAAGGAGGACATATATATTCTATAACTAATAGTGAAAGGAGGACATATATATTCTATAACTAATAGTGAAATATATATATATATATATATATATATATATATATATATATATATATATATATATATATCTCCTTTCACTATTAGTTATAGAATATATATGCCCCCCTTTCACTATTAGTTATAGAATATATATGTCCTCCTTTCACTATTAGTTATAGAATATATATGTCCTCCTTTCACTATTAGTTATAGAATATATATATGTCCTCCTTTCACTATTAGTTATAGAATATATATATGTCCTCCTTTCACTATTAGTTATAGAATATATATGTCCTCCTTTCACTATTATATTAACTGTGAAAGAAGGCCATATATATTCTATAACTATTAGTTATATATATGTCCTTCTTTAACTATTAATTTTCTTTTCACTATTAGTTATAGAATACATATGACCTCCTTTCACTATTAGTTATAGAATACATATGTCCTCCTTTCACTATTAGTTAGGGCTGAAACAACTAATCGATTAATCGACAACTAATCTATTATGAAATTAATCGATTACCATTTTCATAATCAATTAATCGGCCAGTAAAATAATGGGGTTAAAAAAAACCTAAAATGAGCGCTTTATAGTACAAAAAGAGCAAATAATCACTACTGTAAATATTACTTTCACTGTTCTACAGTAAAAAAAATGAACCCCTTACAGTAGTGATTATCTGCTTTTTTTGTACTATAAAGGGCTAATTTTAGTTTTTGTACCCCCATTATGTTACTAAATGTCTTAGACCTGGTTCACACCGATGTGTTTTTTGGTGCTTTTTGCAGAAACGCACTACAGTTCATTTACATGGTTTCCTATGGGACACGTTCACATCTATGCTTTTTTCAGCCGCTGCGTATTTGGAAAGGGTCAGGGACTTTTTTTTAACCCAAAACTGTGCTTTTTTTGGTTCAATATACGGTACTTCAATGGAGAAGCTGCAGAAAAGCATGTAATGTGTTTTTACAGCAATTTGTGTTTTTTAATCTGCCCAACAAATTGGCCAAAAAAAAAATCAAAACGCAGCACAATCACGTGCGCAAAAATCAAAACGCACAGCAAAAATCACTGCAGAAACAGATCAAAAGCAAACTGCATAGGTGTGTACCGAGCCTAATGCTGACCACACCGATCAATTTTCTGACGAGAATATTCAGACAAAAAATCTTTGTACATTCACTGAATGAAAGAATGTTGTTGAAAATTTCTGTTTTTAACCACTAGGCGTCCGCGCATCGGGGAAGTTTTGTGCTGGCCGTGTCCCTCGGACACAGCCAGTCACAGATCGCCGTAAACGGCCAATGACAGCGGCCGTTTACAGTGCGATCGCTCTGCCAATGAGAGAGGATCTCATATGTAAACATATGAGATCCTCTCTCATCGCCAGGTCTCCCTCCTCACACAGACAGCGTGTGAGGAGGGAGAGCGAACCGCTGCAGCGGTGAGTAAACAGAAAAAAAAAATAAAAACGAAAAAAAAAGTGTCAGCACAGTTATCTGCCCCAGCCATCTGTCCCCACTGCCATCTGTCCCCACTGCCACGTATAAGTGCCATTTGTCATGAGTGCCACGTATCAGTGCCATCTGTCATGAGTGCCACGTATCAGTGCCATCTGTCATGAGTGCCACGTATCAGTGCCATCTGTCATGAGTGCCACGTATCAGTGCCATCTGTCATCAGTGCCACGTATTAGTGCCACGTGTCATCATCGCCACGTGTCATCATCGCCACGTGTCATCAGTGCCATCTGTCAGTGCCATGTATTAGTGCCATCTGTCATCAGTGCCACGTATTAGTGCCATTTGTCATCAGTGCCACGTATTAGTGCCATCTGTCATCAGTGCCACGTATTAGTGCCATCTGTCATCAGTGCCACATCAGTGTCAGTGCCACGTATCAGTGCCATCTGTCATCAGTGCCATTTGTCATCAGTGCCACGTCAGTGTCACATGTCATTGTCCTGGTTCTCCAGGGCCTTCAAAAGTGTAATAGGTAGTCAACAAATTAGATGTGTAATTTATGCTCCTAGAACACGTGTTGGTGCTCCCTGCATGTTGGGCCTCTATGTGGCCAGGCTGTGAAAAGTCCCACACATGTGGTATCGTAATACTCAGGAGGACTAGCAGGATGTATTTTGGGGTGTCATTTGTGGTATATACATGCCATGTGAGAGAACTAACTTATTACATTGACAATTTTGTGGGAAAAAAAAAATCTTAATTTTGCAAAGAATTTTGGGAAAAAATGACAAAATCAAAAACCTCACAATGCATCTTACTAAATACCTTGGAATGTCTACTTTCAAAAAAGGGGTCATTTGGGGGGTATTTGTACTTTCCTGACTTGTTCGGGTCACAAGAAATGAGATCATTACTTCAGTACTTCAGGTGTGATCAATTTTTTATGATTTGCACCAAAGCTTGTAGACTCTCTAACTTTCACAGAGACCAAATAATATCCACTAATTTGGGTTATTTTTACCAAAGATATGTAGCTGTATAAATTGTGGCCAAAATTTATGAAGAAAAATTACTAAATTGCAAAATTTTATCACAGAAACAAAGAAAAATGCGTTTTTTTTTCAAAATTTTCAGTCTTTTTTCATTTATAGCGCAAAAAATAAAAAACCCAGAGGTGATCAAATACCACCAAAATAAAGCTCTATTTGTATGAAAAAAAGGACAAAACATTAATTTGGGTACAGTATTACATGACTGAGTAATTGTCATTCAAAGTGTGAAAGCGCTGAAAGCTGAAAATTGGTCTGGTCACGAGGGGGGTTTAAGTGCCCAGTTGTCAAGTGGTTAAAATGAATGTCATTTCTGAACGAAAACCAAATACACTGTCTGAAAATTCCTTTGATCAAGAAGTTTTCTATTATTTCTAAATTTTCCTGTCACTGTGGTTGAAAATGAACGTCGATTTGACCCCACTAACAATTAGAAAATTGAATGAACCTTCTTAAAATGACATTTTTTTGGAAGGAAGACATTGTTTGTTTTTTAAATAAAAAAAAAAATGTGATCTCTGAGTCTGATGATATTTACCAGATTCACTATTAGTATATGTGACAGACCTAGCCGGGACAGAGGCTGTTGGAGAGGACTGAATGGTAGCCTGTTGCCTTTTGATTATGGGCCCTAGCATTTGGGGGAATGGTGCTCTCTGTGAGCTGCATGCCTGGGGACCCTGGGGTTGGTGTTACTTTGGATTCAGCTCCATGTCCCCCCAAAACACACAGACTCTGGGAACCCTTTATATGCCATATTAGAATGATAAGACTGAATTATACTGTTGGGACACATCCTGTGAGGAGATACTGGTGTCATCAATTCCAACTACCTGTGTTTATGTTAATTGAATGAGCTGATCACATTGTCCTCTATACAATGTAGGAGACGGGACGACTCCTATTGGAGCTGCTGCTATTGTGATAAGGTGTCCTGTGATAATTAACTCAGTCTGGGCAAAAGGTCATGTCTCAATCACCTAGGCTGTATAAAGGATTAGTTAATTAGCTCATGTTAATTAGGTTACATTTGTATTGTTAGAGTAATATTTTCTCCTGTATATAAGACTGTATTCTGGTTCTGAATAAAGTGAGTTCATGGTAGCAACAAGCAAGTGTCGCCTTGTTTTGTGCTCAGAGAGGTTGGAATATCTGATATCTGTATACAGACTGGGAGGAAGTGGTATATGACAGAAGCACTCAAGCAGAGTGTGGGACGTTCCTTGACAGTATATATCCTCTAATAATATATACAGTATATCTCTCCTCTAATAGTATATACAGTATATCTCTCCCCTAATAGTATATCTCTCTCCTCTAATAGTATATACAGTATATCTCCTCTAATAGTATATACAGTATATCTCTCCTCAATAGTATATACAGTATATCTCTCCTCAATAGTATATACAGTATATCTCTCCTCAATAGTATATACAGTATATCTCCTCTAATAGTATATACAGTATATCTCTCCTCTAATAGTATATACAGTATATCTCTCCTCAATAGTATATACAGTATATCTCTCCTCAATAGTATATACAGTATATCTCCTCTAATAGTATATACAGTATATCTCTCCTCTAATAGTATATACAGTATATCTCTCCTCAATAGTATATACAGTATATCTCTCCTCAATAGTATATACAGTATATCTCTCCTCAATAGTATATACAGTATATCTCCTCTAATAGTATATACAGTATATCTCTCCTCTAATAGTATATCTCCTCTAATAGTATATACAGTATATCTCTCGCCTCTAATAGTATATACAGTATATCCCTCCTCTAATAGTATATACAGTATATCTCTCCTCTAATAGTTTATACAGTACATCTCTCCCCTAATAGTATATACAGTTTATCTCCTCTAATAGTATATACAGTATATCTCTCTCCTCTACTAGTATATACAGCATATCTCTCCTCTACTAGTTTATACAGTATATCTCCTCTAATAGTATATACAGTATATCTCTCCTCTAATAGTATATACAGTATATCTCTCCTCTAATAGTATATACAGTATATCTCTCCTCTAATAGTATATACAGTATATCTCTCCTCAATAGTATATACAGTATATCTCCTCTAATAGTATATACAGTATATCTCCTCTAATAGTATATACAGTATATCTCTCCTCTAATAGTATATACAGTATATCTCTCCTCTAATAGTATATACAGTATATCTCTCCTCTAATAGTATATACAGTATATCTCTCCTCTAATAGTATATACAGTATATCTCTCCTCTAATAGTATATACAGTATATCCCTCCTCTAATAGTATATACAGTATATCCCTCCTCTAATAGTATATACAGTATATCTCTCCTCTAATAGTATATACAGCAGGGCTTGACAAATTTGCTTGGAATCTAGGAGCCAGCTAAAAAAGTTAGGAGCCAGGTTTTTTTTTTTTTAAACGACCGACAAAGCTTTATTTTCAATATAAAAATTAACCAATCTTAAATTTACACAGAGACGACTAGAACGAATGTGACTGCTTTTATTTCCTGCCATGCAGGGACATAAGACCGCCATATTCCCGCTAAGGATCCAATCAGGTCCGCCTGAAAAACTGACAGGCGAACCTGATCAGACAGCCCGTGTGAAAGGGGCCAAGCAGGGAGATGACAAATAATAAATTCATTTAAATTAACCACTTCCTTCCCGCAGGACGACTATATACGTCCTGTCTTTGAAGAGAAATACCGTTGTTATGGTAGCAGCTAGCTACCATAACCCCGGTATCTTCTTCAAGAGCCGGCGGTTCTCTTTCAGATAAAAGTGGTCTCTGCAGCAGATTCGCAGCGAGATCACTTTTATCGGCGGCAGGAGAGGGCCCCCCCTACCGCCGCGCTCCGGTGCCCTTCACCGTTTACCGTGGCCGTCGGTAACGGCGGAGGCGATCCGGATCTGTCCCTGGCCTGACATGGAGACGAGTGAGAGGAAGATGGGCCCCCCCGCCCATCTCCAAGTCATTGCAGGGCGGAAGCAATGTCAAATCTTCACTTCCACCCATAGCTCTTAAAGGGACATTTTATTATTTTTTTCTTCAAATAACAATTTTTTTATTTTTTTTTTAATGCATTTTAGTGTAAATATGAGATCTGAGATCTTTTTGACCCCAGATCTCACATTTAAGAGGTCCTGTCATGCTTTTTTTCTATTACAAGGGATTTTTACATTCCTTGTAATAGGAATAAAAGTGACTTTTTTTTTTTTTAAAAGAACAGTGAAAAAATAAAAGTTAAAATAAATAAGAAAAAAACATTTTTTAAATGTGCCCCATCCCTTGTAATAGAAATAAAAGTGACACAATTTTTTTTTTTTTTAAAAAACAGTGTAAAAATAAAAAATAAAAAGTAAAATATATAAGAAAAAAAATAATTTTTTTAAACGCGCCCCGTCCCGCCGAGCTCGCTTGCAGAAGCGAACGCATATGTGAGTAGCGCCCGCATATGAAAGCGGTGTTCAAACCACACGTGAGGTATCGCCACGATCGTTAAAGCGAGAGCAATAATTCTAGTCCTAGACCTCCTCTGTAACTTAAAACATGCAACCTGTAGAATTTTTTAAACGTCGCCTATGGAGATTTTAAAGGGTAAAAGTTTGTCGCCATTCCACGAGCGGACGAAATTTTGAAGCGTGACATGTTGGGAATCAATTTACTCATCGTAACATTATCTTTCATAATATAAAAAAAATTGGGCTAACTTTACTGTTTTCTTATTTTTTAATTAAAAAAAGTATTTTTTCCCAAAAAAGTGCGCTTGTGAGTCCGCTGCGCAAATACGGTGTGACAGAAAGTATTGCAATGACCGCCATTTTATTCTCTAGGGTGTTAGAATAAAAAATATATATAATGTTTGGGGGTTCTAAGTAAAGGGAAGGAGATGAGCGGGCAGTGAAAACAGGTAGGGAAAGCTCCATTAGCATTGATGGATGTCTTGTCATACCACCGGCCACCACCAGAGGGCGCCTGATTGCAGAAGGAACCATAGGACTGCAGTAGGCCGCAAAGCCGCGGCCTCAATTACCGGCGCGGCCCATCGCGATCGCGCCGGAGGGGGGGGTGTTGAACGGACACAGGATACCCCAGCTGTGCCGCCCCAGGTGCCAGGTCGCTAATTCTAGTCGCAAATGCGACCTGGTGCCCGGGGTTTGTCGAACCCTGGCAGGGGGCTTATCAGAATTTGGAAACCCCCTTAAACAAGGCAGATCCCAGCCCCCCTTATGTGAATGAGTACCCCTACTCATTCACCAAGAAAACTGTCAAAAATAAATCAAAACACTACAGGGATTTTCGACAAGTTCTTAAGAAAGAAAAAAAATGTCCCCTGATGTATACCTATCGTCAATCACAACTGCCGGAGCCCCGCACTGCCAGACCCCCAAAAAGAAATGCTCCGCACTCGTCAAACACAGACCACCGAATGGTAGGACAAACCCCCTAAAAAATCCTCAAATATATTAATAATAAAAAGGTCAGGTCTAAGCCTTTACCAAATAATCTAGAGTGGGTGACTGGGGACAAAGAGAAGGCAAATGTATTAAATACTTTCTTCAGCTCTGTGTATACAAAGGAGCATGGGGGAGCTCATATCCATATTGGGGGTGGTAGTGACACAGCCCCAAATGATCCACAATGGCTCAAAAGTGATATGGTCCAGAGATATTTAGACAGAATAAAGGTGGATAAAGCACCTGGACCAGATGGCATCCACCCATGGATCCTAAAAGAATTGACCTCTGTCATTTCAAAGCTTTTGTATCTAATTTTTAGGGACTCATTAACCACTTGACGACCGCCTCACGCCGATGTACGTCGGCAAGGCGGCACGGACAGGCAAAATCACGTACATGCTACGTGATTTGCCTTCCGCGGGTGGGGGGTCCGATCGGACCCCCCCCCGCCGCCCGAGGCGGTCCCGTTTTGTCCCCCGGCGATCGGAGACGAGGGGGAGGCCATCCGTTCGTGGCCCCCCCCTCGAGATCGCCGCCGGCCAATGGGAACACTCCTTTGCTGCTGTATGCTAAACAGCAGCAAAGGAAATGATGTCATCTCCCCTCGGGTCGGTAGTTTCCGTTCCGGCCCGAGGAGAGACGACAAGTGAGTGACTGCACCAACACACACACACAGTAGAACATGCCAGGCACACATTACACCCCGATCCCCCCCCCCCCGATCCCCCCCCAATCACCCCCCCCCCCCCCCCTGTCACAAACTGACACCAGCAGTTTTTTTTTTTTTTTTTCTGATTACTGCTAGGTGTCAGTTTGTGACAGTTACTGTGTTAGCACAGTTACTGTTACCCCCCTGTAGGTCTAGGGTACCCCCCTAACCCCCCCTAATAAAGTTTTAACCCCTTGATCACCCCCCGTCACCAGTGTCACTAAGCGATCATTTTTCTGATCGCTGTATTAGTGTCGCTGGTGACGCTAGTTAGTGAGGTAAATATTTGGGTTCGCCGTCAGCGTTTTATAGCGTCAGGGACCCCCATATACTACCTAATAAATGTTTTAACCCCTTGATTGCCCCCTAGTTAACCCTTTCACCACTGATCACCGTATAACTGTTACGGTTGACGCTGGTTAGTTTGTTTATTTTTTATAGTGTCAGGGCACCCGCCGTTTATTACCGAATAAAGGTTTAGCCCCCTAATCGCCCGGCGGTGATATGCGTCGCCCCAGGCAGGGTCAGGTTAGCGCCAGTACCGCTAACACCCACGCACGCAGCATACGCCTCCCTTAGTGGTATAGTATCTGAACGCATCAATATCTGATCCGATCAGATCTATACTAGCGTCCCCAGCAGTTTAGGGTTCCCAAAAACGCAGTGTTAGCGGGATCAGCCCAGATACCTGCTAGCACCTGCGTTTTGCGCCTCCGCCCGGCCCAGCCCACCCAAGTGCAGTATCGATCGATCACTGACACTTACAAAACACTAACCGCATAACTGCAGCGTTCGCAGAGTCAGGCCTGATCCCTGCGATCGCTAACAGTTTTTTTGGTAGCGTTTTGGTGAACTGGCAAGCACCAGCCCCAGGCAGCGTCAGGTTAGCGCCAGTACCGCTAACACCCACGCACGCACCGTACACCTCCCTTAGTGGTATAGTATCTGATCGGATCAATATCTGATCCGATCAGATCTATACTAGCGTCCCCAGCAGTTTAGGGTTCCCAAAAACGCAGTGTTAGCGGGATCAGCCCAGATACCTGCTAGCACCTGCGTTTTGCCCCTCCGCCCGGCCCAGCCCACCCAAGTGCAGTATCGATCGATCACTGACACTTACAAAACACTAAACGCATAACTGCAGCGTTCGCAGAGTCAGGCCTGATCCCTGCGATCGCTAACAGTTTTTTTGGTAGCGTTTTGGTGAACTGGCAAGCACCAGCCCCAGGCAGCGTCAGGTTAGCGCCAGTACCGCTAACACCCACGCACGCAGCGTACACCTCCCTTAGTGGTATAGTATCTGAACGGATCAATATCTGATCAGATCTATACTAGCGTCCCCAGCAGTTTAGGGTTCCCAAAAACGCAGTGTTAGCGGGATCAGCCCAGATACCTGCTAGCACCTGCGTTTTGCCCCTCCGCCCGGCCCGGCCCAGCCCACCCAAGTGCAGTATCGATCGATCACTGTCACTTACAAAACTCTAAACGCATAACTGCAGCGTTCGCAGAGTCAGGCCTGATCCCTGCGATCGCTAACAGTTTTTTTGGTAGCGTTTTGGGGAACTGGCAAGCGCCAGCGGCGTAGTACACCCCGGTCGTAATCAAACCAGCACTGCAGTAACACTTGGTGACGTGGCGAGTCCCATAAGTGCAGTTCAAGCTGGTGAGGTGGCAAGCACAAGTAGTGTCCCGCTGACACCAAAAAGACAAACACAGGCCCGTCGTGCCCATAATGCCCTTCCTGCTGCATTCGCCAATCCTAATTGGGAACCCACAGCTTCTGCAGCGCCCGTACTTCCCCCATTCACATCCCCAACCAAATGCAGTCGGCTGCATGAGAGGCATTTTTATGTCCTCCCGAGTACCCCTACCCAGCGAACCCCCCAAAAAAGATGTTGTGTCTGCAGCAAGCGCGGATATAGGCGTGACACCCGCTATTATTGTCCCTCCTGTCCTGACAATCCTGGTCTTTGCATTGGTGAATGTTTTGAACGCTACCATGCACTAGTTGAGTATTAGCGTAGGGTACAGCATTCCACAGACTAGGCACACTTTCACAGGGTCTCCCAAGATGCCATCGCATTTTGAGAGACCCGAACCTGGAACCGGTTACAGTTATAAAAGTTAGTTACAAAAAAAGTGTAAAAAAAAAAATATATATAAAATAAAAAAAAATAGTTGTCGTTTTATTGTTCTCTCTCTCTCTATTGTTCTGCTCTTTTTTTTTACTGTATTCTATTCTGCAATGTTTTATTGTTATTGTTATTATGTTTTATCATGTTTGTTTTTCAGGTATGTAATTATTTATACTTTACTGTTTACTGTGCTTTATTGTTAACCATTGTTAACCATTTTTTTGTCTTCAGGTACGCCATGCACGACTTTGAGTGGTTATACCAGAATGATGCCTGCAGGTTTAGGCATCATCTTGGTATCATTCTTTTCAGCCAGCGGTCGGCTTTCATGTAAAAGCAATCCTAGCGGCTAATCAGCCTCTAGACTGCTTTTACAAGCCGTGAGAGGAAATGCCCCCCCCCCCCACTGTCTTCCGTGTTTTTCTCTGGCTCTCCTGTCTCAACAGGGAACCTGAGAATGCAGCCGGTGATTCAGCCTGCTGACCATAGAGCTGATCAGAGACCAGAGTGGCGCCAAACATCTCTATGGCCTAAGAAACCGGAAGCTACGAGCATTTCATGGCTTAGATTTCGCCGGAGGTAAATAGCGCCATTGGGAAATTGGGGAAGCATTTTATCACACCGATCTTGGTGTGGTCAGATGCTTTGAGGGCAGAGGAGAGATCTAGGGTCTAATAGACCCCAATTTTTTCAAAAAAGAGTACCTGTCACTACCTATTGCTATCATAGGGGATATTTACATTCCCCGAGATAACAATAAAAATGATTAACAAAAAAAATATGAAAGGAACAGTTTAAAAGTAAGATTAAAAAAGCAAAAAAATAATTAAGAAAAAAAAAAAAAAAAGCACCCATGTCGCCCCCTGCTCTCGCGCTAAGGCGAACGCAAGCGGCGGTCTGTCATCAAACGTAAACAGCAATTGCACCATGCATGTGAGGTATCACCGCGAAGGCCAGATCGAATGCAGTAATTTTTCCAGTAGACCTCCTCTGTAAATCTAAAGTGGTAACCTGTAAAGGCTTTTAAAGGCTTTTAAACATGTATTTATTTTGTTGCCACTGCACGTTTGTGCGCAATTTTAAAGCATGTCATGTTTGGTAACCATGTACTCCGCCTAAGATCATCTTTTTTATTTCATCAAACATTTGGGCAATATAGTGTGTTTTAGTGCATTAAAATTTAAAAAAGTGTGTTTTTTCCCCAAAAAATGCGTTTGAAAAATCGCTGCGCAATTACTGTGTGAAAAAAAAAAATGAAACACCCACCATTTTAATCTGTAGGGCATTTGCTTTAAAAAAAATATATAATGTTTGGGGGTTCAAAGTAATTTTTTTGCAAAAAAAAATAACTTTTTCATGTAAACAATAAGTGTCAGAAAGGGCTTTGTCTTCAAGTGGTTAGAAGAGTGGGTGATGTGTGACATAAGCTTCTAAATGTTGTGCATAAAATGCCAGGACAGTTCAAAACCCCCCTAAATGACCCCATTTTGGAAAGTAGACACCCCAAGCTATTTGCTGAGAGTCATGTCGAGTCCATGGAATATTTTATATTGCGACACAAGTTGCGGGAAAGAGACAAATTTTTTTTTTTTTTGCACAAAGTTGTCACTAAATGATATATTGCTCAAACATGCCATGGAAATATGTGAAATTACACCCCAAAATACATTCTGCTGCTTCTCCTGAGTACGGGGATACCACATGTGTGAGACTTTTTGGGAGCCTAGCCGCGTACGGGACCCCGAAAACCAAGCACCGCCTTCAGGCTTTCTAAGGGCGTGAATTTTTGATTTCACTCTTCACTGTCTATCACAGTTTCGGAGGCCATGGAATGCCCAGGTGGCACAAAACCCCCCCAAATGACCCCATTTTGGAAAGTAGACACCCCAAGCTATTTGATGAGAGGTATAGTGAGTATTTTGCAGACCTCACTTTTTGTCACAAAGTTTTGAAAATTGAAAAAAGAAAAAAAAAAATGTTTTTTCTTGTCTTTCTTCATTTTCAAAAACAAATGAGAGCTGCAAAATACTCACCGTGCCTCTCAGCAAATAGCTTGGGGTGTCTACTTTCCAAAATGGGGTCATTTGGGGGGGTTGTGCCACCTGGGCATTCCATGGCCTCCGAACCTGTGATAGGCAGTAAAGAGTGAAATCAAAAATTTTCACCCTTAGAAATCCTGAAGGCAGTGATTGGTTTTCGGGGTCCCGTACGCGGCTAGGCTCTCAAAAAGTCCCACACATGTGGTATCCCCATACTCAGGAGAAGCAGATAAATGTATTTTGGGGTGCAATTCCACATATGCCCATGGCCTGTGTGAGCAATATATCATTTAGTGACAACTTTATGAAAAAAAAAAAAAAAAAAAAAAAAAAGTGTCACTTTCCCGCAACTTGTGTCAAAATATAAAATATTCCATGGACTCAATATGCCTCTCAGCAAATAGCTTGGGGTGTCTACTTTCCAAAATGGGGTCATTTTGGGGGGTTTTGTGCCACCTGGGCATTCCATGGCCTCCGAAACTGTGATAGGCAGAGAAGAGTGAAATCATAAATTTACACTCTTAGAAATCCTGAAGGCAGTGATTGGTTTTCGGGGCCCCGTACGCGGCTAGGCTCCCAAAAAGTCCCACACATGTGGTATCCCCATACTCAGGAGAAGCAGCTGAATGTATTTTGGGGTGCAATTCCACATAGGCCCATGGCCTGTGTGAGCAATATATCATTTAGTGACAACTTTTTGTAAATATTTTTTTTTTTTGTCATTTTTCAATCACTTGGGACAAAAAAAATAAATATTCAATGGGTTCAACATGCCTCTCAGCAATTTCCTTGGGGTGTCTACTTTCCAAAATGGGGTCATTTGGGGGGGTTTTGTACTGCCCTGCCATTTTAGCACCTCAAGAAATGACATAGGCAGTCATAAACTAAAAGCTGTGTAAATTACAGAAAATGTACCCTAGTTTGTAGACGCTATAACTTTTGCGCAAACCAATAAATATACGCTTATTGACATTTTTTTTACCAAAGACATGTGGCCGAATACATTTTGGCCTAAATGTATGACTAAAATTTAGTTTATTGGATTTTTTTTATAACAAAAAGTAGAAAATATCATTTTTTTTCAAAATTTTCGGTCTTTTTCCGTTTATAGCGCAAAATATAAAAACCGCAGAGGTGATCAAATACCATCAAAAGAAAGCTCTATTTGTGGGAAGAAAAGGACGCAAATTTCGTTTGGGTACAGCATTGCATGACCGCGCAATTAGCAGTTAAAGCGACGCAGTGCCAAATTGGAAAAAGACCTCTGGTCCTTAGGCAGCATAATGGTCCGGGGCTCAAGTGGTTAATGAACAGAATAGACTAGGAATAGTACCACTGGATTGGCGCAGGGCCAACGTGGTGCCTATATTTAAAAAGGGAACAAAGTCTTTACCAAGTAACTATAGACCTGTTAGTTTAATAAAAGACGACGATAGAGCTTTCCGGTGACCAGATGGTCACCAGTCATCTCTATGACCGTCGGAGGCCCGGGTGCGAGGTTCCCGGATGTAAACAAAGCCGCGATTGCGGCTGTCAGCATGAGATCGGTAAAAAAAATTTCTCGATCTCACGCTTTCCAGCCTGGAGGAGAGGTGTGGGGTCTTATTGACCCCACATCTCTCCATAAAGAGGACATGTCACAATAGATTCCTATTACAAGGGATGTTTACATTCCTTGTAATAGGAATAAAAGTGATCAAAAAAATAAAAATGTAAAAAAAGTGTGAAAAAAAAAAAAAAAATTAAAACGCCCCTGTCCCCCCGGTAGCTTGCGCTCAGAAGCAAACGCACACACGCAAGTCCTGCCCACATATGTAAACACCGTTCAAACCACACATCTGAGGTATCGCCGCATGCGTTAGAGCGTGTGCAACAATTCTAGCACTAGACCTCCTCTAACTCTAAACTGGTAACCTGTAAAAATTTTGAAAGCGTCGCCTATATAGATTTTTAAGTACCGAAGTTTGGCGCCATTCCATGACTGTGCGCAATTTTAAAGCGTGACATGTTAGGTATCTATTTACTCGGCATAACATTATCTTTCACGTTGTACAAAAAGATTGGGCTAAGTTTACTGTTTTGTTATTTTTTTAATTCATGAAACCGTTTTTTTCCAAAAAAAAGGCGTTTGAAAAATTATTGCGCAAATACCGTGCGAGATATAATTTTCTAGCAAAAAGAAATTATGATTTTTACATGAAGCAGAGAAGTGCCAGAATAGGCCCGGTATTGAAGTGGTTGATACTGGAGAGTTTAATAAAAGACCACAGATGAGGTCTTGCTGGAAAAAAAAAAAATAAGCAACAGACCGCATGGGTTCATGAAAGACAGTTGTCAGACAAATCGGATTTCTTTTTATGAAGCGGTAAGTAAAACCTTGGACAGAGGGGTGGCGGTGGACGTGGTATACTTGGACAGAGGGGTGGCTGTGGACGTGGTATACTTGGACAGAGGGGTGGCTGTGGACATGGTATACTTGGACAGAGGGGTGGACGTGGTATACTTGGACAGAGGGGTGGCTGTGGACGTGGTATACTTGGACAGAGGGGTGGCGGTGGACGTGGTATACTTGGACAGAGGGGTGGACGTGGTATACTTGGACAGAGGGGTGGCTGTGGACGTGGTATACTTGGACAGAGGGGTGGCTGTGGACGTGGTATACTTGGACAGAGGGGTGGCTGTGGACGTGGTATACCTGGACAGAGGGGTGGCTGTGGACGTGGTATACCTGGACAGAGGGGTGGCTGTGGACGTGGTATACCTGGACAGAGGGGTGGCTGTGGACGTGGTATACCTGGACAGAGGGGTGGCTGTGGACGTGGTATACCTGGACAGAGGGGTGGCTGTGGACGTGGTATACCTGGACAGAGGGGTGGCTGTGGACGTGGTATACCTGGACAGAGGGGTGGCTGTGGACGTGGTATACCTGGACAGAGGGGTGGCTGTGGACGTGGTATACTTGGACAGAGGGGTGGCTGTGGACATGGTATACTTGGACAGAGGGGTGGACGTGGTATACTTGGACAGAGGGGTGGCTGTGGACGTGGTATACTTGGACAGAGGGGTGGCGGTGGACGTGGTATACTTGGACAGAGGGGTGGACGTGGTATACTTGGACAGAGGGGTGGCTGTGGACGTGGTATACTTGGACAGAGGGGTGGCTGTGGACGTGGTATACTTGGACAGAGGGGTGGCTGTGGACGTGGTATACCTGGACAGAGGGGTGGCTGTGGACGTGGTATACCTGGACAGAGGGGTGGCTGTGGACGTGGTATACCTGGACAGAGGGGTGGCTGTGGACGTGGTATACCTGGACAGAGGGGTGGCTGTGGACGTGGTATACCTGGACAGAGGGGTGGCTGTGGACGTGGTATACCTGGACAGAGGGGTGGCTGTGGACGTGGTATACCTGGACAGAGGGGTGGCTGTGGACGTGGTATACCTGGACAGAGGGGTGGCTGTGGACGTGGTATACCTGGACAGAGGGGTGGCTGTGGACGTGGTATACCTGGACAGAGGGGTGGCTGTGGACGTGGTATACCTGGACAGAGGGGTGGCTGTGGACGTGGTATACCTGGACAGAGGGGTGGCGGTGGACGTGGTATACCTGGACAGAGGGGTGGCGGTGGACGTGGTATACTTGGACAGAGGGGTGGCGGTGGACGTGGTATACTTGGACAGAGGGGTGGCGGTGGACGTGGTATACTTGGACAGAGGGGTGGCTGTGGACGTGGTATACTTGGACAGAGGGGTGGCTGTGGACGTGGTATACTTGGACACAGTTCCCCACACACGGCTCATATGTAAGGTAAAGTCTACAGGCTTGGAAATATCAGTTTGTAAATGGATAGAAAACTGGCTAAAAGACAGAATTCAGAGAGTTGTGGTTAATGATTCTTACTCTGAATGGTCTAAGGTTATCAGTGGTGTACCCCAAGGTTCAGTGTTGGGACCCTTACTCTTTAATATCTTTATAAATGATATTGAGTCTGGGATCAAAAGTAACATTTCAGTCTTTGCAGATGACACCAAGCCATGCAGTGGAATAACGTCCTTACAGGATGTCTCCAATTTACAAGCCGACCTCAATGCTCTGTCTAATTGGGCGTCTATGTGGCAGATGAAGTTTAATGTTGAGAAATGTAAAGTTCTGCACTTGGGGGCTAAGAATATGCATCATACATACTAGGGGGAGTACAACTGAGGGAATCCGTGGTGGAAGAGGATCTGGGGTTTTTTAGGTAGATCATAAGCTCAATAATAACATGCAATTCCAAGCTGCGGTTTCCAAAGCGAGCAAAGTCCTTTCTTGTATTAGGAGAGGTATGGACTCCAGAGAGAGATATCATCTGTACAAATCATTAGTAAGACCTCATCTGGAATGTGCAGTTCAGTTTTGGGCTCCAGTTCTCAAAAAGGATATCAGGGAACTGGAGAAAGTGCAGAGAAGAGCAACCAAACTGATAAGAGACATGGAGGAGCTCAGCTATGAGGAAAGATTAGAGGAACTGAATTTATTATCTCTTGAAAAGAGGAGATTAGGGGGGATATGATCCCCATGTACAAATATATAAGGGGTCCATATAGTGAACTTGGTGTTGAGTTATTCACTTTACGGTCAACACAGAGGACATGGGGCCTTTCTTTAAGTCTAGAGGAAAAGAGATTTGATCTCCAAATACGGAAAGGTTTCTTCACAGTAAGAGCTGTGAAAATGTGGAATAGACTCCCTCCAGAGGTGGTTCTGGCCAGCTCAGTAGATTGCTTTAGGAAAGGCTTGGATTGTTTCCTAAATGTACAGAATATAACTGGATACTGACATTTATAGGTAAAGTTGATCCAGGGAAAATCCGATTGCCTCTCGGGGGATCAGGAAGGAATTTTTTCCCCCTGCTGTAGCAAATTGGAGCATGCTCTGCTGGGGTTTTTTGCCTTCCTCTGGATTAACTGTGGGTATAGTATTGGGTATATGGGAATGTATGATTTTTTATTTTATTTACTTTATGGTTGAACTGGATGGACTTGTGTCTTTTCAACCCGACTATGTAACTATGAATGCCTCCTCCGCTGTCTGACAGTTCTAAAATAGTTAAGGGGCGCTGGTGATGTCACCTGGTAGCCCCGCCCCCTTATGACATCACCAACTCAGCATGCACTGGTCGGCGAGGTTCCTGACCTGTCAGGCTGCATGCTCAGATTAGGGTCTGGTATGGATTTTGGGGGGAACACCAGGCCATTTTTCTTTACATTGTGGGGTGAGGATTCCCCTTAAAAATGTTATCATTTATTTCACACAAGTAGAGCTTTCTTTTGGTGGTATTTAATCACCACTGGAGTTTTTATTTTTTTCAATAAGTAAATAAAGAGTGAAACTTTTGAAAAAACACTTTTTAGTTTCTATAAGACCTCTTACACACGAAACTCTTGTTTGAGCATCTAGTTTTTCAGACTTTTTTGTATTTGCGCGCATTTTCGTGCATATGCGCTTGCGCAAAATTTCACGATTTTGCATGAATGCATATGCACAAAGTAATTCTTGCGTTCTTGCTCTGCAAGATTTAAAATTATCGCTCATGAATCTTAAATTACTGACCAAAAATTAAGATTTTTCTATTTTGTTTTTACTGAAGAGTGCACGGTGCTTGTTTACGCGCCTGTGTGCATAGGCACATTGCAATTAATGGGCTGTATTTTAGCTCAGTAAAACAAAAAGCTGTACTAAGCATTTTCAAGCTGCAGTGTGCAAGAGGCCTTATAACATTTTGCAAATAAGTAATTTTTGTTCATAAATTTGGGTCAAAATATATAATGCTACATATCTTTGGTAAAAATAACCCACATTAGTGGATATTTAGTCTGTGTGAAAGTTAGAGTCTACAGCAGGGGTAGGTAACCTGGGGCCCTCCAGCTGTTGCAGAACTCCCATCATGCCTCTGGGAGCAATTGTAACTGCCAGCCTTGTAATGCCTCATGGGAAATGTAGTTCCACAACAGCTGGGGGGCCCCAGGTTGCCTACGCCTGGTCTACAGGCTAGGGTGCAAATCATTGAAAATTGATCACACCTGATGCACTGATGGCCCATCTCATTTCTTGAGGCCCTGAAATGTCAGGACAGTACAAAAAACAAAAAAACAAAATGACCCCTTTTTGGAAAGTAGACAGTCCAAGGTATTTAGTAAGAGGCATGGCAAGTTTTTTGAAGGTTTATTTTTTCCCACAATTCTTAGGAAAATTAAGAAATGTATTTATTTATTTATTTTACACAAAATTGTCATAAGTTATTTCTCACACACAGCATATGCATGCTTCCAATTACACCGAAAAATACATTCTGCTATTCTTCCAGAGTATGGCGATACCACATGTGTGAGACTGTTTCACAGCCTGGCCACAGAGAGGCCCAACATGTAGGGAGTACCATCAGGCATTCCAGGAGCACAAATTACACATCTAATTTCCTAACGACCTATCACACTTTTGAAAGCCCTGGAGCAACAGGACAGTGGAATTACCCACAAAACTTATATTCTGAGGCATTTTGTGTTTTTTAGGGTTCATGTACACGGGACGTTTTTACAACCTTTGCTGAACGATTTAACTTGACAGATATTAACCCACGTTTAAAACGTCCGTTTTGGCGCGTTTACGTTTAAAAATATAAATATTTTTTTAAATGGCCAAAAATGAAAAACACCTGTAAATGAAACGCGGCTAAATACACGTTACCGCGTTTAAAAGCATTTGGCACTTATAATGCCTCTAAACTCCGCTTCTGAACCCTTATTTTTTTGTTCCAAAAAAAAGTCTCTAAACTCAACTGCCTAGAAACGACTATAAATGACCCTGTGTACATGTACTGATGAGATAACAGAGGAGAGATCGGAGATCCTGTGTACATGTACAGATAAGATAACACAGAGGAGAGATCGGGGATCCTGTGTACATGTACAGATAAGATAACACAGAGGAGAGATCGGGGATCCTGTGTACATGTACTGATAAGATAACAGAGGAGAGATCGGGGATCCTGTGTACATGTACTGATAAGATAACAGAGGAGAGATCGGGGATCCTGTGTACATGTACTGATAAGATAACAGAGGAGAGATCGGGGATCCTGTGTACATGTACTGATAAGATAACAGAGGAGAGATCGGGGATCCTGTGTACATGTACTGATAAGATAACAGAGGAGAGATCGGAGATCCTGTGTACATGTACAGATAAGATAACGGAGGAGAGATTGGGGATCCTGTGTACATGTACTGATAAGATAACACAGAGGAGAGATCAGAAACAGTTGAAAAAAAATGCTCAACTGCTCCTAAACGTTTGTTAACCAGCAGCAGGGTACATGAGGCCTTAAACATACATTTTTTTTTCTACAAGTTTTTGGAAAATGAAAACGTGTTTTGTGTAAAAAAAAAAAAAAAATTGTCGATTTATAAGATATTTCTAACACATAGCATGTACATAGCAAAAATTACACCCCAAAATACCACTGCGGCTTGTAGTTCTCAATTAACTGCTAGGACGCTGGTGAGCACCCTCATTGTTCACTGACACTTCCTACAGATTTCAAAACAGCCTGTACAGGGGTACCAAATGAAAGCTGTAGGCAGTGTTTGCGGAAGCCAAAGATTGCATCCACGATCTGCTGTTGGCGGGTAAAATGCTTTGCAGGCTCCTGGGAAAAAAAGGCAAATTGTTTTACCAGTAAAAATATGGGCATTTACTGTTTTGTTTTCTTTATCGTACATCACGGGACACAGAGCAGCCATAGTAATAACTATGTGGGTTATATGCCACCTATTTTTCGCCAGTGTCTCAAGTGTTTGTCACGGTTAATGAAGTGCTAAGATTAAGCTCCTCAGAGATCCCCGAGATCAAGGGACTATGCAATCGGATCCATTCAAAGTGCCAAAAAGAGCCAAAATGGATGGTACCCGAGCCTCGAGGAAGAAGAACTAGGTTCTTGCCTGTAATGTTCCTCTTTTGAGGGCTGGACCCTGGGATCCAGCTCCTTGGTCACATATTCCAAACCAAAGGTTGCTCTGGCAGGGTGCTATACAGGTCCAAGGGAGAGGTCCCCATATACAAGGGGAACTCAGTCCTTGAAGGTCTGTCATGACATGGCCCCCCCTTGATGGGTGAAGATTGGGTCTGTCTGAATTCCAGCAGTATCCTGCGGTGGGAATGGTAAGTTAAAAAGATCCTAAAGGAGCTCATATGGTTCACTTATGGACTTCTTTGTTTAAGTAGACTAGGTCTTGCCCGTTTCTCACCACTAGAGGGTGTAAAGTGCAACATACCTGAATGTTAAAAGGGGTTGTAAACTCTCATGTTTTTTCACCTTAATGCATCCTATGCATTAAGGTGAAAAAAAAACACCTGTGTCCGGCCCCCCAGCTCTTCATTGGATAGATTGATAGCAGCGCAGCCATTGGCTCTCGCTGCTGTCAATCAAATCCAATGACGCAGCCACCGGGGGGCAGGGCCGAGTCATACACTCGGCGGCTATGGACACGCCCGCAAGGTAACCCCCTTGGGAGAGAGCTTCCCAGAGGGGGTTATCTATTGCGGGGAGGAGCCGCCAGAGCCACCGTGGGCCCCCAGAAGAGGACAATCAGGGCCAAAACGAACTGCACAGTGGGAGGTATGACATTTTTTTTTTTTAAATAGCAAACAAGTGATACTATTACAGTAGGTTCAAGTTTAACATTACCATGCTCAATGTCAGCAACACTCGTGTGGAGCAGCTTGCTCTTTGCTCTGTCAAAGCCACAAGAAAGGTTGTGGGGGATCGCCCACCTCCAGGCGCTCGGCATCCCCCTGGTAAGAGCCCCTCTCGCCCCCCCAGCCATCCCAAACACGGGGCCGCGTTTAAATGTAAAGAGGTGCTCCTATGATGCAGGGGGCAGGGCTTAGCATGGCGGCATGCAAGTAGAGCATGGCGCAAGGCTCACTACCCTATAAAGTTTTTCAGCCTAGAAACAGGCTGGTGGCTGGTGGAGGGACACACAGTATATCTGGGGCATGTAAGCTATATGGGTGTTGGATAAAGGCATTCTTAAGGCACGTCTACTCGGCATCAGGCTGAGCAATTATAGCGGCATAATACTCATTGCTGGACTAGAGCTCAGCAGTAGATGCATTGTGTTAGTACCTCTGCTTTTTGTGCTTAGGACTATGTCTTCCCAAAGGAGGGGTGCAAATGCAGCAGGGGGGAGCACAAGGTCGCCGCGGTCAGGGCCTGAGGATCCTAGTCCCGCCTCCACAGTATCATCCTACCCTGAAATATCTGAGGCTGCTGGCCAGTCTGAGCCATTTAGACTCTCAGGTGTTGCAGCTGTTTCCAACATTTCAGCCCCTGCATACATCACTAAGGACAATTTGGCTTCAGCATTAGCTGGTTTAGAAGGGAAGATAGCCGAGATGATCGCATCTTCCTCCCAGGCTGGGAGAAAACGCGATAGGTCTCCTTCTCTTGCTCCTGACCTTCCAGTTTTGGAACAGGAGTGGGCAGGAGATGTTGAATTACCCTTGCGGGATCACGAAGAAAGGAATGCGGATGTCTCCTCCTCTGAGGATTCAGTCTCAGAAGAACCTCTCAGCCTCGCAGTCCCCAAGTTTGCTGGTTCAGTCCCTTACGGAATTGGTCCATTCTGGATATAAAAATTGCCCCCAGCAGAGGTGGCTGAAGTCCCCTTTTCTGCTTTAGGTTCTCTAAAGCCTCCACAGGGTCCTCATGCTTTCCCTGGAGCAACTAATCTATGCTGACTGGAATCGCTCACAAAGCATTTCCTCCCTCCTAAGAGGTTTTCTCTTCTTTACCCGATGAAAGAAAAGTTTACTAAAAAGTGGAGTTTGCCAGCAGTAGACGCTGCTATCTCCTCTGTGAATAGGAGTCTAACTTGTCCGCTGGACAATGTCCAGGTGTTTAAGGTTCCAGCCGATAAAAAACTGGAATCTTTACTTAGGGCCTCATTCTCTGTAGCAGGTGCAGTAGCACAACCTGCAATAACAGCAATAGGAATTTGTCAATCCTTGACCAAGTTAAGCAGGTTATCAAAGATGTACCTGCTTGAGACGAAGAGGCCCGGGATTTAGCTGAGCTACCAAGGGCCTTATGTTTTGCGGTTGATGCAATTAAATATTCTATTCAGGCATCACGCCTTGCTCTCCTGTTAGTACATATGCATAGAATTCTGTGGCTAAACATTGGTCAGCCACGTAAAAGGCTTTTGGCTGGGTTTCCCTTCCTTGGGGAACGGTTGTTCAGGGAAGATTTGCATAAATACATCCAAAAGATTTCAAGTGGTAAGAGTACCCTTCTACCAGTTAAGAGAAGGAGTAGGCATCCTTCATCCAAGCGTGCTTCCTCTCCGGTGCCAGGGACAACAGCCTCCGGGCAGTCGTGACGGCCTCCGCCGTCAGGGGCCAAGGCTAGGCCTCAGGGGCAAGCACAAGGCCAAAAGAAGCCCTGGGGACAGAAGCCTACAAAACAGAGTTCCAAGCCCTCCTTATGAAGGGGCGCCCCCACTCAATCGAGTGGGTGGAAGACTTTGGTGGTTATCATGGGCTTGGCAAGAAGAGATCCAAGACAGATGGGTCATCTCTGTGGTAACCCTGGGTTACAAACTAGTTTCAGAAGTTCCTACCGTTTCGTTTTCGAAGCTCGAAAGTTCCCAAAGACCCAGGGAAAAGAAAGTCTTTATTTCTGGCGCTAGACCAATTGATGTCTCAAGGTGTAATCATAGAGACCCCCTCTGAAGAGCAAGGTATGGGATTTTATTCAAATCTCTTCACGGTGCCAAAGCCAAATGGAGATGTCAGACCCATTCTAGATCTCAAAGATCTGAATTTAGATTTAGGATCATTGAGGGATTGAAGATCTTAGAGATGAATACACCTTCAGTCCAAGATCTTTGCCCATCCCGATAGGTCTCTCTCACTGACCTAGCAGCCGGAATGGAGCACAAACAAAAAGTCTCTGCCACAGACTTGTAAAAGAACAGAATAGCTGTACGATCCTCTGCCACAGGACGTAGTGATGATTGTACGATCCTCTGCCACAGGACGTAGTGATGATTGCACAATCCTCTGCCACAGGACGTAGTGATGATTGTACGATCCTCTGCCACAGGACGTAGTGATGATTGTACGATCGTCTGCCACAGGACGTAGTGATGATTGCACAATCCTCTGCCACAGGACGTAGTGATGAATGCACAATCCTCTGCCACAGGACGTAGTGATGATTGTACGATCCTCTGCCACAGGACGTAGTGATGATTGCACAATCCTCTGCCACAGAATTGTACTTTCAGGTGAACAGCAACACAGTACCAGAACCTTTAAGCCGAGCCGGCAGTACTGTGTGGTAGGTTGGGTTAGGATAGGTTAGGATGCATCCTCCAATTGAGTCAGCAGGCCCCTCTTGAGACACCAGCCTTCCGCACGGTCCTCTCCAAGATGAGTCCTCCCCTGGATCTCCTCAATTGCTTGGCTTCTTCCTGCAGGACAAACAGCACAGGACCACCTCTAAACCCATGAGCCCCAGACGACCTTTGGGCCTACTCATAATAACGAAGCCTCGGGCCAGCATGGTTCCGAGACAGCAAGGAAGCCGTCACATACCTTTAGGCCACGAGGGCCAGCGGGTGAAAGAGAACCAAAAATGGCGTCTGCCCCTTAAGTACTCTCTCCCAGAATGCATAGCAGCGGACCACCTCTGCCGAGTTACCTCTGGGAAAGAAGAGCACTCAATACACTACAGCCTGTTGCTTTTCAACACTGACCTATGGTGACAACGACACCTACAGGCGACAGTGTGGAACTGCACGCAACAGAGTCAATGCTGGAACAGAGGCTAATTTAGCCATAGATTAAATCTGAACTATATACAGAACAGATGACCCACTAAATTTACATATAAGCGCCTGATCAAAAGGAGCAGGGTGCTACACCAATGTAAAGGGGAACTCCGATGTGAAGGGTAATGCTGCAGACCCCAATGTAGAGGGAAACTCCGATGTAAAGGGTAATGTATGCAGAGAAAGAGAGAACAAAGAAGTAAAAAGAATGAGGGGGGAGGGTAGAGGAAGGTAGGAGGGATAAGAGAGTCAATCCAGCGCTATGCACGTCTGCAGCGGCTCTTCTTCCCTCTCCCCGCTCTCACAGGTTTGGTTTAGAGCATTGGAAGCCATTGGCTCCAGCTGCTGAAAAGCTGTGAGCATAGCCTGGGGGGCAGGGCCTAGTCCCACTGTCATTGTGTCATTGTCAATTAAGCTTTTCATATTAATGTAACAATTTAAAAGAGCGCACCAAACCAGCTATGGTGACATTTCTTTGGGTGTTGATGTATTTAAACACATTTTAGAGTGTTGCTTTCTCTGGGAGTCACAATTCTTTTCACTGTGTCATTTAATAGTCACCAAGTGCAGAAGTTTTTTAATCGACAAAGACAGTGAGGCTGTACAGCTTTAATGAAAAATGTGTAATAGCTGCACTTAGGACAAAGGGTTAAGGTATGCAGCCCCCCTAAAGGAGCTTCCCTAGGGATTCTCCACTAAACACTTAAAATTTATTCATAATGGGGTATGGTGCTTCCTGTAGGATTCTATGGGATGGTGAAGGGGGAGCGGTGGTGCTGAGAGAGAAGGAACATGCCTGCAGGACTGAAGCTGACTCAGGAGCGATTATGAATATACTCTAACCATCAATACGGAGAGCGGAGACTACCCTGGACACCTTATACGATCGCGGCAGTGAGGGGATTGTGGTGGAGATAATCCTATGCTGTTTGCCCCTTTTGGGGTTGCTGGATCTGGTGAGTGGGGACCCTTGAGGGGGAGCACAATAGTCACTAAGATCATCTGAAAGCACCACAGTCACGGTTTTTCTTGAAGAAATTTTGAACACTGTTTTTTGCAGAGATTCACCAACTTATGGACTATGTTCACTAATTACAATTTATTTGTATATTTGTAAATAGGCAGAGATGCAATTTTATGTTTTTGTTTAATGCCAAGCCACTATACTATATGGTGGTTTTTCTCTGAAATTTCATCACAACTTTAGGTGTTTAATTTTCACCTTTTATATTTATTGTGTTCACATTTTATGAATTTTATGATTTTGCATAATTCTATTGGCAATATTTTTGGTGGTACCGTGAACCACCACTAGGGGTTATGGTGGGTTTATAAATTCCACTTAGACATTTGGTTTAGTTCACACTAGGACACAAAGGGATAACAAACCCCCCCCACCTCCCCCTTCACCATCCCATAGAATCCTACAGGAAGCGCCATACCCCATTATGAATACATTTTAACTGTACAGCTTTAAAGTCACTTTAAGAAGCAAGAGATTTTAAAATTGAGAATTTTACAATTATATTGGAGACTAGAGAAAGGCTTAAAGTGACACTATAGGTTCGATTTTTTTTTTTAAAATAACAAACATGTCATACTTACCTCCACTGTGCACAGTGTGGCCCCCGAATGTCGTTTTTTGGGGTCCCTCGGCTCCTCCCCGCATCAGATAACCCCCTCTGGGAAGCTCGCTCACAAGTCCAGCATTCGGAATCCATAGATGCAAAATGTAGGACTCAGCCCCGCCCCCCCCACCGTCATTGGGATTCGATTGACAGCAGTGGGAGCCAATGGCTGCGCTGCTATCGATCTGTCCAATGAAGAGCCAAGAACCCCCGGGCAAAGATCCAGCACGTTCTCGATGCGGGACTTTCGAGGGCTCAGGTAAGTAAAACGGGGGAGCTGGGGGGGGGGGAGCGGTAATTGTCAGATGTTTTTTCACCTTAATGCAAGAAAAAACAGAAGGGTTTACATCCCCTTTAATACTAAAGTATAGATTGTAAAGGGGCAGAAAAACACTTCTTCTGAATAGAGCAGATCCTCCAGCCCTGGATAACAGGAAAGAATTCCCTATATATTTTGTGAGGGGAATGTGTGGGAATAAAAAAAATAATATAAAATTACGTGAAAACTTGATATCTTTTCCTAGTTAAGGGGAATGTTTCATTACAGGATTTAATGGTATCTCCTGTTCTTGGGGTGAAGCTAGAAGACCCCTGATGTCTCCATTGAGAGGACCTTGTCACTACTGTCACATAAGGGGCTTGTCATTACATACATAATATACATGCTTAGGACACATGTTAATACATAAACCTATGTCTATTTCCCAAAGACAACCTCTGGATATGACGCTGAGCACGTGACCTCAACTTCTTTGGTGGACCATGGCGAGGCCTGTTCTGAGTGGAACCTGTCCTATTATACCGCTGTATGGTCTTGGCCACCGTGCTGCAGCTCAGTTTCAGGGTCTTGGCAATCTTCTTATAGCCTAGGCCATCTTTATGTAGAGCAACAATTCTTTTTTTTTCAGATCCTCAGAGAGTTCTTTGCCATGAGGTGCCATGTTGAACTTCCAGTGACCAGTATGAGAGAGTGAGAGCAATAACACCAAATTTAACACACCGGCTCCCCATTCACACCTGAGACCTTGTAACACTAACAAGTCACATGACACTGGGGAGGGAAAATGGCTAATTGGGCCCAATTTGGAGATTTTCACTGAGGGGTGTATTGACTTTTGTTGCCAGCGGTTTAGACATTAATGGCTGTGTGTTGAGTTATTTTGAGGGGACAGCAAATTTACACTGTTATACAAGCTGTACACTCACTACTTTACATTGTAGACAAGTGTCATTTCTTCAGTGTTGTCACATGAAAAGATAGAAGAAAAGATTTACACAAATGTGAGGGGTGTACTTACTTTTGTGAGATACTGTATACTTCCTTACTGGACTGGAGAAACAGAGCCCATATATATATACTTCCTATAGAGACCTCCATATTGGACTGGAAAACAGAGCAGGGGTCAGCAATCTAAGGCACACGGGCCATGGCGGGCATGAGAAGCCATTTTGAGTGGCACTTGGAAGATTGATAGTCACCTGTCAACATTTTTTTATTAAATCCTAATAAAAAATTTGTAGTCTAGTTCACAGTATAGTGAGTTTACCAGATTACAAATGTAAGAATTAAAAACAACCATACGGCACGCTACGATTCACTTGGCATGCCGGCTGTCTAATATCAGTACAGTAAACTGACACTTATCTTTTTATGAAAAAATTTGCTGGAGGAATGTCACAAACATTTGGCCAGTCGCAAAGGCGTAACCAGAACCGTCAGGGCCCCCGATGCAAGAAAACATGAAGGATCTGAGCCAGGGACCCTTCCCACTGACCCTGGGGCCCTTTACTGAGTTCCCCCTTACATCAGAGTTCCCCCTTACATCAGAGTTCCCCCTTACATCAGAGTTCCCCCTTACATCAGAGTTCACAGAGTTCTCTCTTACATCAGAGTTCCCAGCACTCTCAGAGACTCCTGAATGAGGGTTTCCCCTTTACAGTGCAAGGGGAAATTCTGCGGACTCTGAAATAAAGGGGAATGCTGTGGACTCTGGTGTAAAAGTTCTCCAGAACACCCCCTTACATCAGAGTTTGCAGAGTTCCTCTTTACCAAAGATTACTCCTGCACTGTAAGGGTGACTCTGCTGACTCTGATAGAAGGGGGATGCTGGGAACTTTGATGTGGGGGGAGCTCAGGTTACCAGAGACCCCATTTATATCATAATTCCCCTTTACAGAGTGAATACCCTACAGTAAAGGGGTTCACTGATGTAAGAGGGGACTCTTATTTCGGGGGGCCCCACTTACCTTAGGTTCTTCCCTTACCCCCCACAGAGTGACTGACTGGCCCCAAG
The DNA here is from genome assembly GCA_037952835.1 of Lithobates septentrionalis. Taxonomy (NCBI): domain Eukaryota; kingdom Metazoa; phylum Chordata; class Amphibia; order Anura; family Ranidae; genus Lithobates; species Lithobates septentrionalis. Next base: position 56,895 of record JBBDGP010002927.1, on the reverse strand, counting down.
ACTCTGTGTGACTGTGTATGGCGCTTGGAGACTTTCCCATAACTTTTAAGGCGAATGCAAGGGGAGGGGGGAGAGAGGAGACCTGGGGCCCGCTACAGTGGAAAAACACCAGGGCCCGGTCGCAAGTGAGACTTTTGCAACGCTGGTAGTTCCGCCACTGGCCAGTCATAATGAATTCTGACCGTATTTTGCTTAATACAGTGATTTCCTGTGATCGCCAGCCTCGTCTAACAGGCCATAATGGCGGTATTTTTCCTGAAATGCCTCAATCATAAAAACATCTCATTGGGGCCCCTAGATGGAGCTGACGATCAGAGGAAATCACCGTAATAAGCAAAATACGATCAGAATTTGTGACGACTGAGCGAATGCTTACAACATTCATCTAGCATTTTTTACAAGTAGACCCATTCCGCCTCTTTCACATAGTCTTCGAGACCCGTATACCATGGAGGTTTTTTTTCCAGCATCTCTTGACTCCAGGCAGCCCCATTCAATTCCATTAGGACACAGGGCTCTTTGGACACAGCCTTTCCGCTTAATGTGACACCCCTTATTGCAATAACAATTGGCTACACTTAGGTATGAAAAATACAGAAAGAGGGACTTGAGGCCAGGGACTTTTAGGGTGCTCAATAGGCAAATGAAAAATTGCAAGATAAAAAATATATATTTTATTAGTAAATCTTTAAAAAAGAGACACAAAGCAACACAATATTAAATATTTACAGAATATTTCTAATAAAGATATGATACAGAGCTTAATACCACTTTCTCACACATGTTTCGCTTTCTAAAGCTTCTTCAGGAGATATAATGTGGCATCTGATCAACTATAAAATGAAAAATAAACAATAAATACTCATGTCTAAGGTATACATAGCAACCATTATTTATTGTTTATTTTTCATTTTATAGTTGATCAGATGCCACATTATATCTCCTGAAGAAGCTTTAGAAAGCGAACCATGTTGAGAAAGTGGTATTAAGCTCTGTATCATATCGTCCCCAATGTGTTTCCCTCCACCCCCTCCAGAGCTTAGTCTAGGGGGTCATCTGGGGTGCCAAGGTTTGCCATCACTGGTCTAGGGCCTTCATGGTACACGGGCCTCAGCGCCCAAGTGAATGAGGTCTTCATGTGAAAAGGGTTGCTGATTCTTGGTCTGAAGACTTCCATGCTGGACCCAGGGAAGACAGTGGATTTATGCAAAGGTGGAAGTGGGGGCTCATTCACATCAGAACACATGGGGAAATACGTTGACCTCTGCTACAGACATTTTTAGAGTCTCCATCCTGATTGGCAAAATGCTGTTTGGCACACCCAGAATGCAGCGTGCAGGAGCAGGAACACACTATATGGAAGAACCATGGATTTTCCCCTGTCCGTGAGTTCTTTCTCAGCTGGAAAATACAGGACAACACATCCAGAGCAATGGGGCCCCAGGCACCCTCTCATTCAGGCTATGAGAAGTATGGCAGCTCCTTCCAGTAACCAGAGGGGTGCGCCACCTCTTAGGTGCACCTCCATATAGTAGAAGGGGGAGATGTGACTGGTGGAACCTCCTACCTGCACAGCCAGTACCTTATAGATGAAAACATTCCACCTGTATAATTAGTGTTTTCTCATCCGCCTGTAACTGAAAACTGTCAACATGGAATATGAAATAAATCTTTATCTGCTATTCAAGTTACAGTGGAGGACGCCTCTGCTGGGAGGCAGCTGTGGGAAGCACTGATGTCTCCGGCAATGGGATTGGTTAATGCTGCAAAGCACGCACAGAAGGCTTCTCATGCGGTTTCGTATGATTAAGGGTGGAGTGGGATAAGTGCTTGCAATGCCCACACCCCCACTTAGATTGTAGAAGCGCAGGGGGAGGGACTTGGTGGCATTTTGTGGGTTTTCAGCAGCAGTTTTTGATCTAATACGGCACAACAGGCTGGTAGAGCGACTGAGGAAGCTTGTTGCTCTTGCGCCTGGTGCGCAGTTGTTCGTTCAGCCTGTTGCGCACCTCGCTGTGATCGCCTTTGCGCAGACTGAAGTGGCGTTCCACGATCGCCATCACGTGCTGCTTGACGTTCAGCGGGATCCCCTTCCTGCCTCGCAAGCTGTCCAGGTTGACGCGGTTCACCCAGCTCTTATAGATGTCGAAGAGGACAAGGGCGCGGAAGACGAGAGCCGCGAACCTGCCCGGCTTCCCGGCGCTGCGGGCCAACAGCGTCCACTCCTTCTCCGTGCTGAGCGGGTGCATGGCGATGTTGGATAGACGCTCTCCGGTCTGCAGGAAAGCGTACTGGGGAAATCTGTAAAAGGGAAACTCGGAGGAGGGGCTTGGCTCCGGCTCCTCCTCTCGTTTGATGGTGGTCATGGGTAACATATCGTCTTCCAAGTCAGGAGAATTCCTGTACAACCAGGAAAGGTTATCGTGTCTCTGATCGGAGATTGTGTCTAGAGGGGATCTGTAGGCACACTGTAAACTGCTTTCCGGGGAGGCCCGGGCCGATTCTGTACACTGCCGCTCCTCGGAGGCCTGGTTCCACAACGAACAGCGATTCTGGGCCAGAGTAGCGGAAGGCTGCGGAGCACCGACACTGGACGAAGCATTGGCAGCACAGATGGCGCCCATCATTTCCTTGAGCTCCTTCATTTCTTGTATCAGGTGGTCCATCGCGGCTCTCATGCAATCCCTCTCGTGCTGAGCACGGGCCGCGCTTTTGCGGCACCGCCTCAACTCCCGCAATACCTGCTGCTGGATCCGACCCAGCCTTGTGTTCTGCCGCCATAAAGAAGAAAAACAGCAAGAATTAGACTTGCAGGGGCAACATTCAAATGACAAGAGAAACTGAAATATAAATATGGTTCAAAAGGAACAAAATACTTTGGGATTCATTTTTTCTTTAAAATGGCCATATTTGCCAACCATGTTTCTTCAGAACATATGTAGGATTATCTTCCTTTTAGACTTGCTGATTGGGGTCTAACAGAAAACATGGGAACCAATAGGTTCCAAACCCGAGCAAATCAATGACCAAAAAACAAATAAACTACAATAAAGAGCTGCGTGTTGTAAAAGTGTAAAAAAAACACCTCTAAGGTGAAAAACAAAGGAACCGTGCTCTTATATCATAAATTACATATCATAAATCACCATAGTGAATGAACAAATAAATAAATACATTTTCACTTGAATTATGAAAAATACATAAAAATTGTGTAGTCCATGTATAGATCCCACACGTGAATAATGTCCTCAGTGAGTATAGAAAAGGTTCCTCACACCCGCATGCAGACACACTATGCATTCACCAGACTCAGTTGATCCCTATTACAGGGAGTCAAATTGCGCATATGGGAAAATCCAAGATGTCATACATAAGGTCACAGGAATGAATCCAAACTGCTGCCGTCATCCATTCAATATATATCTATCTATATATAGATCTATATATATATATATAGATCTATATATATATATATATATATATATATATATATATATATATATATATATATATATATATATATATATATATATATATATATATATATATATATATATATATATATATATATATATAGATAGAGAGAGAGAATATCCACTTTTGCCATATAGAGAGGGAGAGGAAAGAACACTTTTATGGTGCAGTAATTCAAATAATTTATTTAAACAAGAAGGTTATTCTGCACTTACATCAAAGAAGACCGGGATCAGCATGTATTGTATAGGAAATGGGGGGGGGGTGTGGTAAACCCTGAAGACGTCAGACGTAGGCTGACGAAACGGCGTTGGGTGGTGTTTGAGATACGTCATTTCTGGTCAGCTGGAAAGCAGGTAGAACGCAAACCTGGGATTCCTATAACAATACATCTACTGTATGAGTGGCAAGGATGTGGAATTCCCTTCCACAGGCGGTGGTCTCAGCGGCGAGCATCGATAGTTTCAAAAAACTATTAGATAAGCGCCTGAACGACCGCAACATACAGGGATATACAATGTAATACTGACACATAATCACACACATAGGTTGGACTTGTGTCTTTTTTCAACCTCATCTCCTATGTAACTATGTAACATGCTGATCCCGGTCTTCTTTGACGTAAGTGCAATACAACTTTCTTTTTTAAATAAATGATTTAAATGACTGCACCATGAGAGTGTTCTTCCCTCTCCCTCTCTATATGGCAAAACTGGAGCCTTGAATACGCAATCTATATATATATATATATTGAATGGATGACGGCAGCGGTTTGGATTCATTCCTGTGACCTCATGTATGACATCTTGGATTTTCCCATGTGCGTAATTTGACTCCCTGTAATAGGGGTCGATTAAGTCTGGTGAGTTCATAGTGTGTCTGCATGCGGGTGGAGAGGAACCTTTCCTATTCTCACTGAGGATGTTATTCACGTTCCGCTGATTGGGGTCTGCCTGACAATAGGCCATCTGATGATTGCTAGCAAGAAATCATGTGATCTAGGCTGCCTAGACTGGGTGCTATTTTCCAGCTTGCAATTAGTAAATGGACATCCCTTAGCATGATGCCCTGTAAAATCTCCCTTTGAGAGCTGGCAAGTGATGCTCTGCCATGGTGGCCTTCAATCCCCACAGCTTTGATCCCCTCTGAACCAATTGGTGCGGTTGTTGTTTTTCTAGGTAAATCTATTGGTAAAGGTGATATTGACATGAAATGTTCCCCACACATCGGTAACAACCCCTGCAATCCATACATACAAAGACACCAAAACAAATACGTTCAGAAATGAAGTTCTGTGTAATAAAATGGAAAGACACAGGGAACAAGCATTGAACACGTGAAGAAAGGGAAGTGCAAAAAGGCATGGAAAGCCAAGACACCAGTGGAAGTCTATCAGTAATTAGAAAAACAATCCTGGTTCAGTCTCAATTGATTGCCTATAAAAAGTCTCTCGTTACCAAGGTGTCACAGAAGAAACATCTCCTGATGTGTAAAAGCAAAGACCTCTCTCAAGACCTTCACAACCTTACTGTTGCAAAACATACTGATGGCATTGGTTACAGAAGGATTTCTAAACTTCTGAATGTTCCAGTGAGCACTGTTGGGGCCATAACCTGGAACTGGAAAGAACATCATTTCACCAAAAACCGGCCATGACTAGGTTCTCCTCACAAGATTCCTAACAGAGGAGTGAAAATAATTATCAGAAGATTTTTCCAAGAGCCAAGGACCACTTGTGGAGAACTTCATAAAGACCTGGAATTATTAGCAGGTACACAAAAAGTAATGCACTCACCCGCCATGGCCTGTATTCACGCTCACCACACAAGACTCCATTGCTGAAGACAAAGCATGTTGAAGCTCGCTTAAAAGTTTGCTGCACAACATGCTTTGTTTTCAGCAATGGAGTGTTGCGTGGAAGAATATAGTCTGGTCAGATGAGACCAAAATGGAACTCTTATGGATGCCATAATACACCCCATGTTTGGAGGTCACATCACCCCAAAAGACACCCCCATACCAACAGTGAGGTTTGGAGGTGGGAACATCATGGTGTGGGTGGGGCTGTGTGGGCGGAGCTGTTTTTTAGCATACGGTACTGGCAAACATCATATCTTTGAAGGAAGCATGAATGGAAAGACAGACCAAGACATTCTTGATAAAAGCCGGCTGCCCTCTACCAGGATGATGAAGATGAGACGATGGAGGACATTTCAGAAAGACAATCATCCCAACACACAAAGCCAAGGAAACTTTCCATTGGTTATAAAGAAAGAAAATAGAGCTGCTAGAATGGACCAGCCAATCACCTGACTTGAATCCAATAGAAAATCTATGGAAAGAACTAAAGGTCAGAGTTCATAGAAGAGGACCATGGAACCTTCGAGATTTGAAGACTGTTTGTGTGGAACAATAATCCAAAATCACACCTGAGGAACGCATGCGACTCGTTTCTCCATACAGGAGGAGTCTGGAAGCCGTCATCACCAACAAAGGATTTTGTACCAAATATTAAATACATTTCAGTTTAGCGGGTTCAATACTTTTTCCCCGTGTCCTTCCATTTTATTACACAGAACTTCATTTCTGAACGTATTTGTTTTGGTGTCTTTGTATGTATGGATTGCAGGGGTTGTTACCAACATGTGGGGAACATTTCATGTCAGTAGCACCTTTACCAATAGATTTACCTAGAAAAACTGTGACGTGTTCAATACTTCTTTTACCCGCTGTATATCCGCTGTGACACACGCAGGCCGGAGGCTTCATTGACAAAACTTTAGCATGAAGATGAACAATGCCCACCACTGACTTCAGGATTCAGTGTTCATCAGAGGTGGCCTCAGATTCATACTCACCTTCTCCAGTAAGAAATTAAAGGCTGGGTTCACCTTTTGTAAAAAAAAAATGATGTAATAAAATAAATAATGAAATGAGTAATGAAATAAATGCACACGATTTTATAGGTTAAAAATGTGCATTTATTACAGTGCCTTGAAAAAGTATTCATACCCCTTGACATTTTCCAAATTTTTGTCATGTTAAAACCAAAAACGTAAATGTGTTTTATTGGGATTTTATGTGATAGACCAACACAAAGTGGCTCATAATTGTGAAGTGGAAGGAAAATGATAAATGTTTTTCAACATTTTTTACAAATAAATATATGAAAAGCGTGGGGGGGGGGGCAATTGTATTCAGCCCCCTTTACTCTGATACCCCTAACTAAAATCTAGTGGAACCAATTGCCTTCAGAAGTCACCTAATTAGTAAATAGAGTCCACCTGTGTGTCATTGAATCTCAGTATAAATACAGCTGTTCTGTGAAGCCCTCAGAGGTTTGTTAGAGCTCTTTAGTGAACAAACAGCATCATGAAAGCCAAGGAACACACCAGACAGGTCAGGGATAAAGTTGTGGAGAAGTATAAAGCAGGGTTAGGTTATAAAAAAAAAAAATCTCCCAAGCTTTGAACATCTCACAGAGCTCTGTTCAATCCATCATCTGAAAATGGAAAGAGTATGGCACAACTGCAAACCTACCAAGACATGGCCGTCCACCTAAACTGACCGGCCGGGCAAGGAGAGCATTCATCAAGTCCGACCGTGTGTACACCCCATTAGAGTCTGCAAAAGACTTGAGACTGGGGGGAGGTTCACCTTTCAGCAGGACAACGACCCGAAACATCCAGCCAGAGCTACAATGGAATGGTTTAGATCAAAGCATATTCATGTGTTAGAATGGCCTAGTCACAGTCCAGACCTAAATCACATTGAGAATCTGTGGTAAGACTTGAAAATTGCTGATCACAGACGCTCTCCATCCAATCTGACAGAACTTGAGATATTCTGCAAAGAAGAATGAGCAGAAATGTCCTCTCTAGATGTACAAAGCTGGTAGAGATATCCCCAAAAAGACTTGCAGCTGTAATTGCAGAGAAATTAGGGTCTACGAAGTATTGACACTTTGTGTTGGTCAATCACATAAAATCCCAATAAAATACATTTACGTTTTTGGTTGTAAGATGACAAATGTAGAAAATTTCAAGGGGTATGAATACTTTTTCAAGGCACTGCATTTTTTTTTTTACACTGCAGCCTGCAAAACATTGCACCAAAAAAAAAACAAAAAAAAAAAAAAACAGATTCCATAGATTGTTATAAAATTTAGCAAACAGGTAATTGTTCTGCTTCTTTGATGTGCGCTTATGAAGCTCTGGTAGGTGGCACTGATTGGCAGAACTGATGGGCACTATTAGGTGGCATTGGTGGGCACTGGTAGGTGGCACTGGTTAGCGGCAGTGGCGGTCACTGTGTGGGTCCAGTTTACACAAGCCGGTAATCGGCTGATTTTTTTTTTCTCCTCATACTATTAGCGTGGGGAAGAAAAAAAAGGAAATGATCAATAGCTCCACCCCCTCCATTCATAGACACTGTAGTACGGTTTTTATGAATGGTGGAGCTGGGCAGAAAGGGGCGGGGATAGTCAGGCTTTCCTAAAGAGACACTGTGACACTTTATTTTGTATTAACCTTCAACGCAAAGGAAGATTAGGTCAGCGGGGGTGTGGGGAGGGAGGAGGAGAATTACAGTTGTGCTCATAAGTTTACATACCCTTGCAGAATTTATGGGTGGAGAGCACTGGGAGAGAGGCGAAGGGCACAGGGGGAGGTGGGGAGCCCAGCGGGGAGTTGGAGAGCCCAGGGGGGAGTTGGAGAGCCCAGGGGGGAGTTGGAGAGCCCAGGGGGGAGTTGGAGAGCCCAGGGGGGAGTTGAAGAGCCCAGGGGGGAGTTGAAGAGCCCAGGGGGGAGTTGAAGAGCCCAGGGGGGAGTTGAAGAGCCCAGGGGGGAGTTGAAGAGCCCAAGGGGGAGGTGGAGAGCCCAAGGGGAGGTAGTGAGAACAAGGGGAGGTGGAAAGCCCAGGGGGGAGGTGGAGAGCCCAGGGGGGAGGTGGAGAGAACAAGGGGGAGGTAGTGAGAACAAGGGGGAGGTAGTGAGAACAAGGGGGAAGTGGAGAGCACTGGGGGAGAGGCGGAGGGCACAGGGAGAGGCGGAGGGCACAGGGAGAGGCGGAGGGCACAGGGGGAGGCGGAGGGCACAGGGGGAGGTGGAGAGCCCAGGGGGGAGGTGGAGAGCCCAGGGGGGAGGTAGTGAGAACAAGGGGGAGGTGGAGAGCACTGGGGGGGAGGTGGAGAGCACAAGGAGGAGGTGGAGAGCCCAAGTGGGAGGTAGTGAGAACATGGGGGAGATGGAGAGCCCAGGGGGGAGATGGAGAGCCCAGGGGGGAGATGGAGAGCCCAGGGGGGAGGGTGAAAAGCCCAGGGGGGAGGGTGAAAAGCCCAGGGGGGAGGGTGAAAAGCCCAGGGGGGGGGGTGAAAAGCCCAGGGATAGATGGAGAGCCCAGGGGGGAGGTGGAGAGCCCAGTGGGGAGTTGGAGAGCCCAGTGGGGAGTTGGAGAGCCCAGGGGGGAGGTAGTGAGAACAAGGGGGAGGTAGTGAGAACAAGGGAGTTGGAGAGCACTGGGGGAGAGGCGGAGAGCACTGGGGGAGAGGCGGAGAGCACTGGGGGAGAGGCGGAGAGCACTGGGGGAGAGGCGGAGAGCACTGGGGGGAGGTGGAAAGCCCAGGGGGAGGTGGAGAGCCCAGGAGGGAGGTGGAGAGCCCAGGAGGGAGGTGGAGAGCCCAGGGGGGAGGTGGAGAGCCCAGGGGGGAGGTGGTGAGAACAAGGGGAAGGTGGAGAGCACTGGGGGAGAGGCGGAGGGCACAGGGAGAGATGGAGAGCACTGGGGGGAGGTGCAAAGCCCAGGGGGGAGGTGGTGAGAACAAGGGGGAGGTGGTGAGAACAAGGGGGAGGTGGTGAGAACAAGGAGGAGGTGGTGAGAACAAGGAGGAGGTGGTGAGCACTGGGGGAGAGGCGGAGAGCACTGGGGGAGAGGCGGAGAGCACTGGGGGAGAGGCGGAGAGCACTGGGGGAGAGGCGGAGAGCACTGGGGGAGAGGCGGAGAGCACTGGGGGAGAGGCGGAGAGCCCAAGGGGGAGGTGGAGAGCCCAAGGGGGAGGTGGAGAGCCCAAGGGGGAGGTAGTGAGAACAAGGGGGAGGTAGTGAGAACAAGGGGGAGGTGGAGAGCACTGGGGGAGAGGCCGAGGGCACAGGGAGAGATGGAGAGCACTGGGGGAGAGGCAGAGGGCACAGGGGGAGGTGGAGAGCACAGGGGGGAGGTGAAGAGCACTGGGGCAAGGTGGAGAGCACAGGGGGGAGGTGGAGAGCACAGGGGGGAGGTGGAGAGCACAGGGGGGAGGTGGAGAGCACAGGGGGGAGGTGGAGAGCACAGGGGGGAGGTGGAGAGCACAGGGGGGACATGGAGAGCCCAGGGGGGACATGGAGAGCCCAGGGGGGACATGGAGAGCCCAGGGGGGACATGGAGAGCCCAGGGGGGACATGGAGATCACTGGGGAGAGGCGGAGAGCCCAGGGAGGAGGCGGAAAGCCCAGGGAGGAGGTGGAAAGCCCTGGGGGGAGGTGGAAAGCCTGGCTATAGCATTCACTGTAAATCCATAATGTTGATGATCTAGAAACTCGATAGCTTCTTCATCAATAGTCTTTATTGTTGCTCAACAGCAATAGCAAGCTATGAGGAAGGCGTCGGCTGAAACGCATTAGCATCTTTTGTGTTCTGCTACTGGGCATCAATAAAGTCTATTGATGAAGAAGCTATCGAGTTGCTGGCTCATGTCTATTATACATAGCTAGACACTGGCGAGTAGGGGGAGGATGCTGGGCGAAGAGAGCCAGCATCACCCATCTGCCTCTAGCCGCAGTAAAGCAATGCAGGGGCAATTCCTAACGCTAATGGAAGGCGCTGCCACATGGCTGTGGATGGGGTTGCCCTGGTTTCCTGCCACGCAAGCGGGGTGGCAGGAAACCAAAATTGAGCCAAAGAACCTGAGTATGCACCCCGCAACCACTGGACACACATACAACCCAGAAGGAGGGAGGGACACCACCTATGGAAAAAACTGAGCTTCTCCAGCAACCTGACTGCCGCAGCCCATGTGGAGGCCGCCAAACAGCCAGTCAGGAACCAAATACAGAAAGGAGGCAGTTACAACAGCATGGACACCGACCAGCCAGATGTTCATCCCTACCAACGGGGGGGAGAAAGGCAAGAGCACAAATGGGAGGTGGTGTCCCAGCAGAGACATAACAGCCCCAAACCCTATGCCACACAAGAGGGATTCACATGGAGCCCAAGGTCCACTCAACAGGTAGAAGGGGAGAGGAAGGTAATCATGCAAAAGGTGGGAGGCACAGATGCAGGCAGGCATTGAACGTAGGGTGGAGGGGGCCTCGCAGAGCTGACTACCCCAGGGAGTACCTGCTGCCCGCCAGGGGAGAAATAATCATGACCAGTCCAGCAGAGTAACACTCTGGAGGACAGATCTGCCTCCCAACGAGACAGGGGTGTTAGCTACCTGGTCAAATGCATCCCCTGCAAGACATTTAACTTACCGCCCTCACCGGTCCAGGATGGGGCTGTCACAGCCAACCCAGAGCACAGCTAAAAGTCTGTGTGTGCTTGCTGGCCAGGCTAGGGTGACTGCAGGATCTACATTATCCAGCCTGTCGACCCAAACCAGCCATTTGAAGATCTCCATGGGTAAATCGCTCAGGAAAAACGATAAAGGGTTTTCACACAAAGGTTGAAAAAAAAAATTAAAAAATGAGTTGCCGCTAGGGCTGGGATGGCTTACTACCACTCGGGACTGCCCATAGCCAATGCCGTGTTCTTGTTTTATTATACCTATTGTCCTGCTCCCAAAGCTGGTGCTGTAACCCTACACTCAAGAAGACCTGTGTCCATCACTGACAGAAAAAGTTACCCTGACCTACCTGCTTGAAATAAATCAAGTAGATGGGATACTCGAAGGTGACTTGCATGCAGGTCATAGTTTACGGCACACGCCTTCACCTTCTCTATAAAAAAAAAAAAACAAGTTACATTAACTGAACGACTTGGATTTGAATTAAAAATTGATCATATACCACCAGTTAACGCATATGCAGTTCGCGGTTTCCTGCCAATACTTTTGAAATAGCCTGGACAAAAAAAAAAAAACACACGTTGAATCGAGGTACAGTGGTAGTGGTCATACATTAGTGGTTACACTGCACCCACAGTTTAATTTTACACCCATTCTGCTTGTGTGGCTGTATAATATGAGGTAAAAGATCACACCATTCCTATGCGGAGTTCCTGGGTCTGCACAACTGCTGTGCGCATTATGAGGGGTTCCCACCAACCCTGTCCTGAGTTCCTGGGGCTGTACACTCACTCTGCCCATTATGAGGGGTTCCCAAGGCTGTACACCTGCTGGGCCCAATATGAGGGGTCCCAACAATCCCTGTGCTGAGTTCCTGGGTCTGTACACTCACTCTACCCATTATCAGGGGTTCCCAGCTCTGTACACCTGCTGGGCCCAATATGAGGGGGTCCAACAATCTCTGTGCTTAGTTCCCAGGTCTCTACACCCACTGATCCCATTATGAGGGGCTCCAACCAACCCTGTACTGAGTTCACTGGACTTTACACCTGCTGAGTAGGGATGAGCTTCGTGTTCGAGTCGAACCCATGTTCGACTCGAACATCGGCTGTTAAGTCTTTCGTCGAATTCCGAACGTTATGGGCCGTTCGCGCCAAATTCGTGTGGCGCATCACGGCCCATAATTCACTGCGGCATCGCAGTGCATTGCTAGCTGATGATTGGCCAAGCATGCACTATGACCCGCATGTTTGGCCAATCACAGCGTCATCGGTAGAGAGAGCTGTAATTGGCCAAAGCCAGGGTGGCTTTGGCTAATTATGGCTCAGGGGGTTTAGAACACGCCCCACACTATATAAGGCCGCCTGCACGGCGGCCCTGTGTAGTGTGTTCTGGCGTGCTTAGATAGAGAGAGAGAGAGAGAGACAGTGTCATTTCATTTGAGTTAGCTAGATTAGGCAGGTCAGTGAGTTAGCTGCACTTACAGTGTATTGTGTGAGAATATATATATATATATAGATATATATATATATATATAGATATATATATATATACATACACACACACACTGTATTCAGTTTAGCTAGATCCATTCCTGTTATCTTCCTACTGACAGGCATGCTTGTCTTGTTACATTATTTACAGCTACCTGAAGAAAAATGCTGGTGTTCTTTTGATCCTATTAGTACCACAGTCAGGCAGCTAGACTATTTACAGTTAGTGTAGTCCGTCCTGCTCACAGTGTTCAGCTAAAACTACAAGTTAGTGTAGTGAGACCTCTGCACAGTGTTCATCTAAAGCTACAAGTTAGTGTAGTGCGTCCTGCTCACAGTGTTCAGCTAAAATTACAAGTTAGGCTCGATTCACACCTATGCATGTTGCTTTTGAGCGTTTTTGGAGTTTTTTTTTTCACGCTTGCCACGTTTTTGAGCCGCGTTTTTGCAGCGATTTGCGCATCAAAAACGCACCAAAAACGCATCAAAAACGCTGCAAAAATGGTGCACTTGCGTTTTTGATGCTTGTCTATTGAATTCTATTACATGCAAAACGCTGCATTTTGCATGAAAAAAAGTCCCTGACCCTTTCCAAAAATGCAGAGAAACAAAAAGGCATTGATGTGAACATGTTCCATAGGAACCCATGTTAAAAAATTCCCGTGCATTTCTGCAAAATGCATCAAAAAACGCGCTAGTGTAAATGGAGCCTTAGTGTGGTGCATCCTCCTCACAGTGTTCAGCTAAACCTACAAGTTATTTTTTTGCGAGCTCTGCACAGTGTTCAGCTAAAGCTACCTGTAGAAGGATGGTGGTGTTTTCCTGATCCTATCACTACCGCAGGCAGCTAAATAAGCTGCAAGTTATTTTTTTGCGAGCTCTGCACAGTGTTCACCTAAAGCTACCTGTAGAAGGTTGGTGGTGTTCTCATACTACAGGCAGTTGATTTTGCTAGCTGCAGTATCAGTGCATATATATATATATATATATATATATATATATATATATATATATATATATATATATATCCCAGCTTAGTGCAGCTAAATGCCATTAGTATGGAAGGCCAACAAGGAGAGGCAGACAGTCACAAGCCAATAAGAGAGGGCAAGCAGGCTCTGTGTCTAGTGCTGGTCGTGGAGACAGTGCATCCTCATCAGCACGTGGCCGTGGGACACGCTTGGCCTTTTTTTCGGCAGTTGGCCGTGTTGAGCCGCAACATGCGGAAGACTTGGTCGAGTGGATGACCAAGCTGTCCTCATCCTCCTCCTCCTCTCTCACCCATGCCCAGGGTACTTTGTCTGGCAAAGCAGCGGCCTCTTCCCTCAGCTCAATGTCATCAGTGACTCCTTCCCTAGCCCCACCATGTCCTCCTGAGGAGTCCCTCGAACTGTTTGACCACAGTGTTGGGTACATGCTCCAGGAGGATGCCCAGCGTTTGGAAGGCTCTGATGATGATACTGAGCTAGATGAAGGCAGTAACATGAGCACGGACAGAGGGGGTGCCCAAGAAGGACAGCAATCTGGCAGTCATGCTCCCCCTGCTGCAGCATACTGCCAGGTTTGGTGCAATGATGAGGGAGGGGATGATGAGGTCACTGACTCAACGTGGGTGCCTGATAGGAGAGAGGAGGAGGAGGAGGAGGAGGCGGCACATCACCAACGAGGCAGGATGCCCTCTAGGGGCCAGCCTAAGGGCAGCACACTGACTGCATCACACCCCAAAGCTCCACATGTGCAGGGCGCTGCAGTCTCTGCACGTTATTCAAAAAGTTCTTTGGTGTGGGCCTTTGAGACAAGTGCATCAGATCGCACCGCTGCTATTTGCAACATTTGCAACTCCCGCTTGGGTGCCACATGCTTGACCAGACATATGTTGACCTGCCATGCAGTTAGTTGGCAAGCATATCTAAAAGACCCACACCAAAGAACAAAGAGGACCTCTCCTTGCTCCTCATCAGCTGAGATCTCCAACCCCACTAGACCTTCAGTCCTCTCTGAGACCTGCACTGAGAGGAATGAAGGTGTAGAATTAGGTGTGTCACAGCCAAGTACTTGTGGGCAATCTGCTTTTGGTACACCGACGTCAGATTGTACCAGGCAAATTTCCCTGCCCCAGCTGCCTCACCGCCGAAAGAAGTTTGCTCCCAGCCATCCACATGCCCAGCGGTTGAATGCTAGCTTGGCAAAATTGCTAGCACTTCAACTGCTGCCTTTTCAGTTGGTAGACTCTGCCCCCTTCCGTGAGTTTGTGGAATGTGCGGTTCCTCAGTGGCAGGTACCCAAACGCCACTTTTTCTCACGGAAGGCGATTCCGGCTCTCTACCGGCATTTGGAAGGCAATGTCCATGCCTCGCTGGACAAGGCGGTCAGAGGTAAGGTGCATATTACCACTGACTCATGGTCCAGCAGGCATGGACAGGGACGTTACCCAAGTTTCACGGTGCATTGGGTGACTCTGCTGGCAAGGATGCAGGACAAGGTGCAGTAGTGTTGGAGGTTGTTCCGCCACCACGCCTCCAAAATGCCACTACTAATGATTGTGACACACCTCTCTCCTCCACCCCCTCCTCTTCTTCTTCCTCCATGGCCTCTTCCTGTGCTTCGTCCTCGGAACCAGCGGTGCTCCAGGCGTTCAAGGGGCTACGCAAGTATGCAGGCCAAAAGATGCCATGCGGTGCTTGAGCTGGTGTGCTTGGGGGACAGGAGCCACACTGGGGCAGAGGTTCTGTCAGCTCTGCAGGGGCAGGTTCAGAGGTGCTTGACGCCACGCCAACCTAAGGCAGGAATGGTGGTTTACGACAATGGCACCAACCTCCTCTCTGCCCTCCGACAGGGACAAATGACCCATGTGCCCTGTTTGGCTCATGTCCTTAACTTGGTGGTGCAGCGGTTCTTGGGCAGGTACCCGGGCTTACAGGATGTCCTGAGGCAGGCCAGGAAAGTCTGTGTGCATTTCCGCCGGTCATATAATGCCAGTGCTCGGCTGGCGGACCTCTAAAAAGGAGTTTAACCTGCCCAAGAAGCGCCTAATCTGTGACATGCCCACCAGGTGGAACTCAACGTTGGCCATGCTGCAGCGGCTGCACACGCAGCAGAGGGCCATCAATGAGTACCTGTGCGACTATGGCACCAGGACAGGGTCAGGGGAGCTTGTTTTTTTTTCCCCACGCCAGTGGGCCATGATCAGGGATGCATGCACTGTCCTGTCACCATTCGAGGAGGCCACGAGGATGGTGAGCAGTGACAGTGCATGCATCAGTGACACTGTCCCCCTTGTCCACCTGTTGGAGCACACGTTGCGTGGAATAATGGACAAGGCACTTGAGGCAGAACAGAGGCAGGAAGAGGACTTTCTTAGCTCTCAAGGCCCCCTTTTTCCAGAAAGTGTTCCTGCGTGCCCGCCGATCACACAGGAAGAGGACGAGGAGGAGGAGGAAGATTGTGTCAGTATGGAGGTGGAGCCTGGCACTCAGCATCAGCAGCAGTCTTTAAGGGATCAGTCCCAAGAAACACATGGACTTGTACATGGCTGGGAGGAGGTGGCTGTGGACCATGTCGTCCTTAGTGACCCAGAGGACTCTGGACCGAATGCCTCAGCAAACCTACGCTGCATGGCCTCCCTGATCCTGCAAAGCCTGCGTAAGGATCCTCGTATTCGTGGTATCAAGAAGGACCAATACTGGCTGGCAACCCTCCTTGATCCACGTTACAAGGGTAAGGTTACGGACCTTATCTTGCCATCGAAGAGGGAGCAGAGGATGAAACATCTTCGGGAGGCCTTGCAGAAAGGTCTGTGCAACGCGTTCCCAGAGACTGGGAGGTTACAAACTCCTGTTTCTGGACAACTGGTTGCTGAGGCTTCGGTCAGTCAAAGAAGGAGCGGTGGAGAAGGTGGCCGTCTGACCGATGCGTTCAGACAATTTTTTGGTCCGCAACCCCAAGGTATGATCGGTTCCAGCAACCATCGCCAGCGTCTGTTTTACATGGTGCAGGAATACCTAGGGGCAAGATCTGACTTGGACACCTTTCCCACCGAAAATCCTCTGGGTTACTGGGTCTTGAGGATGGATCACTGGCCAGAGCTTGCACAGTATGCAATTGAGCTACTGGCCTGTCCTGCATCCAGCGTTCTTTCGGAATGCACATTCAGTGCTGCTGGAGGCTTTGTAACCGATCACAGGGTGCGTCTGTCCACTGACTCGGTCGATCGACTGACCTTCATAAAAATTAATCAGTCTTGGATCACCACCAGCTACCAAGCACCTGATGCTACCAAATATTTTTTTTGAAATCTCAGATCCCTTCAAAGACTGCCTATGCTGATGCTTAGTGACTATCCTGAGTAATTATCCTCTTCCTCCTCAATGATCACGCTGATAGCTTGTAAGAACATTTTTGGTTCTGGGCGCCACCACCAGTGCCTAAGGCCCAATTTTTCACCCCCGTTTAACAGGGGCGTGTAATTACAATTTTTGATGCAATACTTTGCAGCAGGGCTCGTTCCTGCGTTCCAACTAGAGTATCTGTGAGGGGTTGCAGTGTTGTGGCACCAGTGCCTAAGGCCTAATTTTTCAGCCCCTGTTTAACAGGGGCATGTAATTACAATTTTTGATGCAATACCTTGCAGCAGGGCTCATTCCTGCGTTCCAACTAGAGTATCTGTGAGGGGTTGCAGTGTTGTGGCACCAGTGCCTAAGGCCTAATTTTTCAGCCCCTGTTTAACAGGGGCATGTAATTACAATTTTTGATGCAATACCTTGCAGCAGGGCTCGTTCCTGCGTTCCAACTAGAGTATCAGTGAGGGGTTGCAGTGTTGTGGCACCAGCACCAGTGCCTAAGGCCTAATTTTTCAGCCCCTGTTCAACAGGGGCATGTAATTACAATTCTTGATCTAATATTTCACAGCAGGGCCCATTTCTGCACCCACCAAGAGCGAGTGAGGACTTACAGTGTTGTGGCACCAGCACCACCACCACTACCAAAGGCCCAATTTTTCTGCCCTTGTTCAACAGGGGCATGTAATTACAATTCTTGATCTAATATTTGACAGCAGGGCCCTGTGAGGGCTTACAGCGTTGTGGCCACAACAACACCTAAGGTCCAAATTTCTGATGAGTATATAGGGCAGGCCCCTACTTTCAAACATCTAACTTACAAACGACTCCTACTTGCAAACTGATGGAGACAACAGGAAGTGAGATGAAATCTACCCCTAGGAAGGGAAATTCTCTCCTGTAAGAGTTAATATGGGAAACACTTTTCTCCTTTCCAATGATGCTTTATAACCAATCCTTGTTTCACAAAAAAACCCACATTTTCAAAAAACATTTGTCATTGGGAGGTGAAATCTTCTGAAGAGGAGCACAGACAGCAAAACAAATGTCACAGGGGTGATAACCCTTCCCTATGTTTTCAAAAAAGCTTAAAATAGATTTTTTGGCTGGAGCTAAACACGTTAAAAATGTACCTGTTCAAAATTACAAACAGATTCTACTTAACAACAAACCTACAGTCCCTGTCTTGTTTGCACCCCCTGTATACTGCTTTTCAGAGTACAGAGCCTATATACTGTTGTTACCTTTTTTAATTTGGGTGCGGGGTTCCCCTTAATATCCATACAAGACCCAAAGGGCCTGGTAATGGACTGGGGGGGTACACATGCCGTTTGTCTCACTGATTTTCATCCATATTGCCAGGACCCGACATTACATTAAAGCCGCAAGCAGTTTTAAATGACTTTTATTCCTTTAAAAATGACATTTTGTGCAGGGACTGTTCTAAACATGGAAAACACGCGCCACTTTACAGGTATACTATAGACGATATTTAAAGGAATATTTCACTTTTTTTTTTAACTTTAAGCATCATTAAAATCACTGCTCCCGAAAAAACGGCCGTTTTTAAAAGTTTTTTTTGCATTGATACATGTCCCCTGGGACAGGACCCGGGTCCCCAAACCCTATTTAGGACAATACCATTCAAATTAGTCTTTAAAATAAGCACCTTTGATTTCGAACGTTCGAGTCCCATAGACGTCAATGGAGTTCTAACGTTCGTGCGAATTTTCAGTCCGTTTGCAGGTTCTGGTGCGAACCGAACCGGGGGGTGTTCGGCTCATCCCTACTGCTGAGCCCATTATGAGGGGTTCCAACAATCCCTGGACTGAGTTCACGGCACTGTACACCTGCTGAGCCCGTTCCTGGGTCTGTACACCCCCTCATCCCATTATAATTGGTTCACACCAACCCTATGCTAAGTTCCTGGGTCTGTACACTCACTTTGTCCGTTATGAGGGGCCCCCGGGTATGCACACCTGCTGGGCCCAATATGAGGGGTCCAACAATCCCTGTGCTGAGTTCAAGGGTCTCTACACCCACTGATCCAATTATGAGGGGCTCCAACCAACCTTGTGCTGAGTTCCTGGGTCTGTATACCCCCTCATCCCATTATGAGAGGGTTCCCACAATCCATGTGCTGAGCTCCCAGGACTACACAGCCACTCATCCCATTATAATTGGTTCACATCAACCCTGTGCCAAGTTCCTGGGTCTGTACACCCAGGGCTGTACACCTGCTGGGCCCAATATGAGGGGGTCGAACAATCCCTGTGCTTAGTTCCCAGGTCTCTACACCCACTGATCCCATTATGAGGGGCTCCAACCAACCTTGTGCTGAGTTCCCGGGTCTGTACACCCCCTCATCCCATTATGAGAGGGTTCCCACAATCCATGTGCTGAGCTCCCAGGACTACACAGCCACTCATCCCATTATAATTGGTTCACACCAACCCTGTGCTAAGTTCCTGGGTCTGTACACTCACTCTGCCCATTATGAGGGCTTCCCAGGGCTGTACACCTGCTGGGCCATATATGAGGGGGTCGAACAATCACTGTGCTTAGTTCCCAGGTCTCTACACCCACTGATCCCATTATGAGGGGCTCCAACCAACCTTGTGCTGAGTTCCTGGGTCTGTACACCCTGTTATCCCATTATGAGAGGGTTCCCACGATCCATGTGCTGAGCTCCCAGGACTACACACCCACTCATCCCATTATAAGTGGTTCATACAAACCCTGTGCCGAGTTCCTGGGTCTGTACACTCACTCTGCACATTATGAGGGGCCCCCGGGTCTGCACACCTGCTGGGCCCAATATGAGGGGGTCCAACAATCCCTGTGCTGAGTTCAAGGGTCTCTACACCCACTGATCCAATTATGAGGGGCTCCAACCAACCTTGTGCTGAGTTCCTGGGTCTGTACACCCCCTCATCCCATTATGAGAGGGTTCCCACGATCCATGTGCTGAGCTCCCAGGACTACACAGCCACTCATCCCATTATAATTGGTTCACACCAACCCTGTGCTAAGTTCCTGGGTCTGTACACTCACTCTGCCCATTATGAGGGCTTCCCAGGGCTGTACACCTGCTGGGCCATATATGAGGGGGTCGAACAATCACTGTGCTTAGTTCCCAGGTCTCTACACCCACTGATCCCATTATGAGGGGCTCCAACCAACCTTGTGCTGAGTTCCTGGGTCTGTACACCCTGTTATCCCATTATGAGAGGGTTCCCACGATCCATGTGCTGAGCTCCCAGGACTACACACCCACTCATCCCATTATAAGTGGTTCATACAAACCCTGTGCCGAGTTCCTGGGTCTGTACACTCACTCTGCCCATTATGAGGGGCCCCCGGGTCTGCACACCTGCTGGGCCCAATATGAGGGGGTCCAACAATCCCTGTGCTGAGTTCAAGGGTCTCTACACCCACTGATCCAATTATGAGGGGCTCCAACCAACTTTGTGCTGAGTTCCTGGGTCTGTACACCCCCTCATCCCATTTTGAGAGGGTTCCCACAATCCATGTGCTGAGCTCCCAGGACTACACAGCCACTCATCCCATTATAATTGGTTCACACCAACCCTGTGCTAAGTTCCTGGGTCTTTACACCCAGGGCTGTACACCTGCTGGGCCCAATATGAGGGGGTCGAACAATCCCTGTGCTTAGTTCCCAGGTCTCTACACCCACTGATCCCATTATGAGGGGCTCCAACCAACCTTGTGCTGAGTTCCCGGGTCTGTACACCCCCTCATCCCATTATGAGAGGGTTCCCACAATCCATGTGCTGAACTCCCAGGACTACACAGCCACTCATCCCATTATAATTGGTTCACATCAACCCTGTGCGTTCCTGGGTCTGTACACCCAGGGCTGTACACCTGCTGGGCCCAATATGAGGGGGTCGAACAAACCCTGTGCTTAGTTCCCAGGTCTCTACACCCACTGATCCTATTATGAGGGGCTCCAACCAACCTTGTGCTGAGTTCCCGGGTCTGTACACGCCCTCATCCCATTATGAGAGGGTTCCCACAATCCATGTGCTGAGCTCCCAGGACTACACCCCCACTCATCCCATTATAAGGGGTTCACACCAACCCTGTGCTGAGTTCCTGGGTCTGTACACTCACTCTGCCCATTATGAGGGGCCCCGGGTCTGCACACCTGTTGGGCCCAATATGAGGGGGTCCAACAAACCCTGTGCTTAGTTCCCAGGTCTCTACACCCACTGATCCTATTATGAGGGGCTCCAACCAACCTTGTGCTGAGTTCCCGGGTCTGTACACCCCGTCATCCCATTATGAGAGGGTTCCCACAATCCATGTGCTGAGCTCCCAGGACTACACAGCCACTCATCCCATTATAATTGGTTCACACCAACCCTGTGCTAAGTTCCTGGGTCTGTACACTCACTCTGCCCATTATGAGGGCTTCCCAGGGCTGTGCACAGACCACCCCCCCCTGTATATAACCTCCCTCTATATTATATATAACACAGACCCCCCCTCTGTATATAACCTCCCTCTATATTATATATAACACAGACCCCCCTCTGTATATCACCTCCCTCTATATTATATATAACACAGACCCCCCTCTATATATCACCTCCCTCTATATTATATATAACAGACCCCCCCCCCTGTATATAACCTCACTATATTATATATAACACAGACCCCCCCCCCCCTCTGTATAAAACCTCCCTCTATATTATACATAACACAAACCCCCCTCTGTATAGAACCTCCCTCTATATTATATATAACACAGACCCCCCTCTGTATATAACCTCCCTCTATATTATATATAACACAGACCCCCCCTCTGTATATAACCTCACTCTATATTATATATAACACAGACCCCCCCCCTCTGTATAAAACCTCCCTCTATATTATACATAACACAAACCCCCCTCTGTATATAACCTCCCTCTATATATATATATATATATATATATATATATATATATATATATATATATATATATATATAACAGAGACCCCCCTCCCTCTCTATATTAAACACAGCTCCCCCTTCTGTATATAACCTCCCTCTGTATAATATTCCTATACAACAGACCCCACCCCCCCTATATACCATACCCCCAAATTTGTATATAACCATCATATACATACATATATATAACCTTCATATACATATACACATATATATATATATATATATAACAACACAGACCCCCCCTTTGTATATAACCTCCCTCTATATATACCGGTCCCCTCTCTATAACATCCCTCTATATATACATCAGACCCCTCTCTGTATACAGCCTGTTCCCCTGTGGAGTCTCCCTTCCTCATATAACCCAGATATCTCCTCTATATCTTCTCTTCATACAGATAACCTTCTCCTATACACCCCCCCATGGACTATATACAGCCCTAACCTCTATATAGCATACCTATCCTCTATAACAATCCCCTCCATATACACCTCCCTCCCTGATATAGTCTTCTTCTATATACCATACACACCCCTCTATAATAACCCCCTCCATGTACCACATATGTCTGATATCATCTTCCTTCACATACCATACAGAACCCCTTCCCTGTATAACCCCCTTCCATCTATACACAGCCTCCTCCATATACTATATAGAGTCTATTCCTGTATATAACCTTTCTCCATATACCGTATAAAGCCCCCATTCACCTGTATATAACTGTTTCTGTATGCATTATACCACCCCTTTCCATATATAAACCTCCTTCCTCTATATAGAACCCCTTCCATGTACCATGTAGAGTCCCTTCTCATTGATCACCTCCCTCTATATAGAGTTCACTCCTGTATATAACCTTCCTCCATATAGAACCCATTTCCTTATATAACCCCCCCCCCCCCCCGCTCTCTGTGTACCTTTATAAATCCCTCTTCCCCTATATAACCCCCTCTATAGTATATTATATAGAGCTTCTTCCCCTATATAACCCCCTCTATAGTATATTATATAGAGCCTCTTCCCCTATATAACCCCCTCTATAGTATATTATATAGAGCCTGTGCCCCTATATAACCCCCCTCTGTAGTATATTATATAGAGCCTCTTCTTCTATATAACCCCCTCTATAGTATATTATATAGAGCCTCTGCCCCTATATAACCCCCCTCTATAGTATATCATATAGAGCCTCGTCTCCTATATAACCCCCCTCTATAGTATATTATATAGAGCCCTTCCCCTATATAACCCCCCTCTAATATATTATATAGAGCCTCTTCTCCTATATAACCCCCCTCTATAGTATATTATATAGAGCCCTTCCCCTATATAACCCCCTCTATAGTATATTATATAGAATCTCTTCCCCTATATAACCCCTCTATAGTATGTTATATAGAGGCCCTTCCCCAATATAGCCCCTACCGTATAGAGCCCCTTTCCCTACATAACTTTCTTATATACCATATGGAGCCTCCTCCCCTATATAACCTCCTTCATACACCATATAGAACCCATTCCCCTTCTATAAACCTTTCCTTTATGTAGCATATAGAGCCTCTTCCTCTATATAACCACATCTGTATACCATATAGAGCCATTCCCCCTATATAATCTTCTCCATTTACCATACAGAGCCCCTTGTTCTCACTACCCCCCCCCCCCTTGGGCTCTCCGCCTCTCCCCCCTGGGCTCTCCGCCTCTCCCCCCTGGGCTCTCCACCTCCCTCTTGTGCCCTCCACCTCCCCCCTGGGCTCTCCACCTCCCCCCTGGGCTCTCCACCTCCCCCCTGGGCTCTCCGCCTCTCCCCCAGTGCTCTCCACCTCCCCCTTGTTCTCACTACCTCCCCCTTGGGCTCTCCACCTCCCCCTTGTTCTCACTACCTCCCCCTTGGGCTCTCCACCCTCCCCCTTGGGCTCTCCACCCTCCCCCTTGGGCTCTCCACCCTCCCCCTTGGGCTCTCCACCCTCCCCCTGTGCCCTCCGCCTCTCCCTTGTTCTCGCTACATCCCCCTTGTTCTCACTACCTCCCCCTGGGCTCTCTAACTCCCCCATGGGCTCTCCATCTCCCCCCTGGGCTCTCCATCTCCCCCCTGGGCTCTCCATCTCCCCTCCTTGGGCTCTCCACCTTCCCCTTGGGCTCTCCACCTTCCCCTTGGGCTCTCCACCTCCCTGTCACAGTATGGGGACCTGTTCCAACAGGGGAAGAGAGGCCCTCTGGGATTGATGTGGGCGGTCCTAGGACCAAACACTGGTCCCACTCACAGCATACCCTGCGGCCCTTGGAGGACCTCTGGGTAGATATAAACAGCCTCTCACCCTCATGGAAATCGGTCATACTTCTTCTGGAGGGATGAGACATACTCCTTAAAGCGGAGTTCCACCCAAAAGTGGAACTTTCGCTCATTTGTCTCGTCCCCTCCTCCAGTGTCACATTTGGCACCTTTTGACCTTTCAGGGGGGGCGGTTACCTGTATTGGACAGGTACCCCATTCTCACTTCCGGGAGCCCGGGCTGCGGCTCATTACGTCACTGCTCGGCTCCCTCCTCCTCCTTCCCCCGCCACCAGGCCAGTAGGAAAGCGCATGGGTGCCTCGCGTATGCACAGTAGGGACCCGGAGTGAAGCTGTAATGCTTTACTACTGGGTTCCCTTGCCGGCAATGGCGGCGGCAGCACCCGACAGCTAATGGAAACATGAGATGCAGTGCCGACATCGCTGGACTCCAGGACAGGTAAGTGTCCTATTATTAAAAGTCAGCAGCTGCAGTATGTGTAGCTGCTGGCTTTTAATGTTTGCAGGGGTGGGCGGACCTCCGCTATAAGTCATCACACTACGGTAAGGTCTCTTTGCAATATAGGATTGGAGTAATTGGCAGTGACACACTATTGTGTCTCTGCTCTAATTTATCCTTAGGAAGACTGGGCTTATTTTTTACGAATTGTTGAATCTTGCAGGTTCTAAAGATCTTACCCATACTTGGATGGCATTGATACATCTCATCAATACTTACCATTATATTTTAAACATCTTTTCAAGGCGTTTGGATTTGTCTACCTTAACGTATATATATATACATACACACACATATATACATACATATATACATACATACATATACATACAGTGGCTTGCGAAAGTATTCGGCCCCCTTGAACTTTTCAACCTTTTGCCACATTTCAGGCTTCAAACATAAAGATATAAAATTTTAATTTTTTGTGAAGAATCACCAGCAAGTGGGACACAATTGTGAAGTGGAACGAAATCTATTGGATATTTTAAACTTTTTTAGCAATTAAAAAACTGAAAAGTGGTGCGTGCAAAATTATTCGGCCCCTCTACTTTCAGTGCAGAAAACTCACTCCAGAAGTTCAGCGAGGATCTCTGAATGATCCAATGTTGTCCTAAATGACTGATGGTGATAAATAGAATCCACCTGTGTGTAATCAAGTCTCTGTATAAATGCACCTGCTCTGTGATAGTCTCAGGGTTCTGTTGAAAGCGCAGAGAGCATCATGAAGACCAAGGAACACACCAGGCAGGTCCGTAATACTGTTGTGGAGAAGTTTAAAGCCGGATTTGGATACAAAAAGATTTCTCAAGCTTTAAACATCCCAAGGAGCACTGTGCAAGCGATCATTTTGAAATGGAAGGAGTATCAGACCACTGCAAATCTACCAAGACCTGGCTGTCCCTCTAAACTTTCAGCTCAGACAAGGAGAAGACTGATCAGAGATGCAGCCAAGAGGCCCATGATCACTCTGGATGAACTGCAGAGAACTATAGCTGAGGTGGGAGAGTCTGTCCATAGGACAACAATCAGTCATACACTGCACAAATCTGGCCTTTATGGAAGAGTGGCAAGAAGAAAGCCATTTCTCAAAGATATCCATAAAAAGTCTTGTCTAAAGTTTGCCACAAGCCACCTGGGAGACACACCAAACATGTGGAAGAAGGTGCTCTGGTCCGATGAAACCAAAATCCAACTTTTTGGCCACAATGCAAAACGATATGTTTGGCGTAAAAGCAACACAGCTCATCACACTCAACACACCATCCCCACTGTCAAACATGGTGGTGGCAGAATCATGGTTTGGGCCTGCTTTTCTTCAGCAGGGACAGGGAAGATGGTTAAAATTGAGGGGAAGATGGATGCAGCCAAATACAGGACCATTCTGGATGAAAACCTGTTGGAGTCTGCAAAAGACTTGAGACTGGGACGGAGATTTATCTTCCAACAAGACAATGATCCCAAACATACAGCAAAATCTACAAAGGAATGGTTCACAAATAAACGTATCCAGGTGTTAGAATGGCCAAGTCAAAGTCCAGACCTGAATCCAATCGAGAATCTGTGGAAAGAGCTGAAAACTGCTGTTCACAAACGCTCTCCATCCAACCTCACTGAGCTCGAGCTGTTTTGCAAGGAAGAATGGGCAAGAATTTCAGTCTCTCGATGTGCAAAACTGATAGAGACATACCCCAAGCGACTTGCAGCTGTAATCGCAGCAAAAGGTGGCTCTACGAAGTATTAACGCAAGGGGGCCGAATAATTTTGCACGCCCCACTTTTCATTTTTTTATTAGTTAAAAAAGTTTTAAAAATACAAAAGATTTCATTCTACTTCACAATTGTGTCCCACTTGTTGGTGATTCTTCACAAAAAATTAAAATTTTACATCTTTATGTTTGAAGCCTGAAATGTGGCAAAAGGTTGAAAAGTTCAAGGGGGCCGAATACTTTCGCAAGCCACTATATATATATATACACACACACACACACACACCACATCTCTTATCAGGGTAATTCCATATTTTACTAGCTTTACAGTAATTACCCATTTTCTATTTCAATTCTTACTATGGATCTCGGTCTCACTTATCCATATCTATAATCTTTCTCTTTACTAATCTAGTGGGACTACTCCTTTTGTCATCGGTTCCCATGTAATATAATATATCCTGGACTTTACCCTTGATCACAATAAACGCTGTATACCCATATATTTTCTAATGGGTATGCATGTTCTTTGTTTTTGAGGTTTCTCTTGCTATTTAGCATTACATCATTTTTGGGATGGTCCGTTATGTTTCATCTATATTAAAAAGTATTCATACCCCTTGAAATGTTCCACATTTTGTCATATTACAACCAAAAATGTAAATGTATTTTATTGGGATTTTATGTGATAGACCAACACAAAGTGGCACATAATTGTGAAGTGGAAGGAAAAGGATAACTGATACAAATAAATATGTGAAAAGTGTGGAGGAGGGCATTTATATTCAGCCCCCTTTACTCTGATACCCCTAACTAAAATCTAGTGGAACCATTTGCCTTCACAAGTCACCTAATTAGTAAATAGAGTCCACCTGTGTGTAATTCAATCTCACTATAAATACAGCTGTTCTGTGAAGCCCTCAGAGGTTTGTTAGAGAACCTTAGTGAAGAAAAAGCATCATGAAGGCCAAGGAACACACCAGACAGGTCAGAGATAAAGTTGTGGAGAAGTATAAAGCAGGTTCAGGTTATAAACATATCTCCCAAGCTTTGAACATCTCACAGAGCTCTGTTCAATCCATCATCGGAAAATGGAAAGAGTATGGCACAACTGCAAACCTACCAAGACATGGCCGTCCACCTAAACTGACCGGCCGGGCAAGGAGAGCATTCATCAGAGAAGCAGCCAAGAGGTCCATGGTAACTCTGGAGGAGCTGCAGAGATCCACAGCTCAGGTGGGAGAATCTGTCCACAGGACAACTATTAGTCGTGTTCTCCACAAATCTGCCCTTTATGGAAGAGTGACAAGAAGAAAGACATTGGTGAGAGAAAGTCATAAGAAGTCCTGTTTGTAGTTTGTGAGAAGTCATGTGGGGGACACAGGAAACATGTGGAAGAAGGTGATCTGGTCAGATGAGACTAGATTAGACTAAATTCGATTTTTTTCCCCAAAAGCAAAATGCTATGTGTTACAGAAAACTAACACTGCACATCACCCTGAACACACCATCCCCACCGTGAAACATGGTGGTGGCAGCATCATGTGGTGGGGATGCTTTTCTTCAGCAGGGACAGGGAAGCTGGTCAGAGTTGATGGGAAGATGGAAGGAGCCAAATACAGGACAATCTTAGAAGAAAACCTGTTATGCCGTGTACACACGGACTTTTAGGCTACAAAGTCGGCTACAAGTCGGCCTGTCCGACAGACTTTCAACTGACTTTTGGCGGACTTACTAACGAATGGACTTGGCTACACACGATCACACCAAAGTCCGATGGATTCGTACGTGATGACGTACACTGGACTAAAAAAAAAAGGAAGTTGATAGCCAGTAGCTGCCCTAGCGTCGGTTTTTGTCCATCGGACCGACATATAGACGAGCGAATTTATGGGTCCGGCGGTGTTACGACGTAAAGATTTGAAGCATGTTCCAAATCTAAAGTCCGTCAGATTTGCGACTGTAAAAGTCCGTTGAAGGTCCGGTGAAGCCCACACACGATCGGATTGTCGGCCGGATTTGGTCCGTCGGCGCCCGTCGGACAAGTCTGGTCGAAAAGTCCGACCGTGTGTACACCCCATTAGAGTCTGCAAAAGACTTGAGACTGGGGCGGAGGTTCACCTTCCAGCAGGACAACAACCCTAAACATCCAGCCAGAGCTACAATGGAATGGTTTAGATCAAAGCATATTCATGTGTTAGAATTGCCCAGTCACAGTCCAGACCTAAATCACATTGAGAATCTGTGACAAGACTTGAAAATTGCTGATCACAGATGCTCTCCATCCAAGCTGACAGAGCTTGAGATATTTTGGAAAGAAGAATGGGCAAAAACGTCCCTCTCTAGATGTGCAAAGCTGGTAGAGACATCCCCAAAAAGACTTGCAGTTGTAATTGCAGAGAAAGGGGGTTCTACAAAGTATTGACTCCGGGGGGCGCCATACAAATACCCCCCACATCACATTTATTTGTATCATTTATCGTTTTCCTTCCACTTCAGAATTTTGTGCCACTTTGTGTTGGTCTATCACATAAAATCTGAATAAAATAAATTCACAATTTTGGTTGTAAGATGACAAAATGTGGAAAACTTCAAGGGGTATGAATACTTTTTCAAGACGCTGTATATCTATCTATCTATATATATATATATATATATATATATATATATATTACTGGTATACACAGAGGGGTATACAGGAGGTATACACAGAGGGGTATACAGGAGGTATACACAGAGGGGTATACAGGAGGTATACAGGAGGTATACACAGAGGGGTATACACGATGTATGCAGAGGAGTATACAGGAGGTATACACGGAAGAATATACAGGAGGTATACATGGAGGAGTATACAGGAGATATACACGGAGTATACAGGAGGTATATAGATATGTATAGTCTTATCTTCTTATCCCAGATTTGGAGAGGATTGCTCTTTGCACTATCAAAGATGGTCAGAAAGCTGGACTGGGCGTTTCTGAACATGGCGCTCTCTCTCTGATGGACTTCCAGGTGGGATGCAATCCGACTTCCTGTGTACATAATGAGGGGATAGAGAGGACCTGTCACCGCTGATTATAAAGTCCCAATATCTCCCCTACAGGAATAAACGATGTGATCACCAGGGGAGTGATAGTGTCATCATTTGTACAATATTGGGAGATTATCCTATAGGTGGAGGACTTTTAAGGATGCACAGCTGACACTGAGGTGAGCACACAGTTTCTTTTAAAACAAATTTTAATTAATACAAAAATTAAAAGTTACATGCAAAATATATGCATCCCATTTGTAAACAATAACATGACATGTTGTTGACACTGATACTTTTCTTTTTTTTTTTCTTTGCCACATCAGCGAGATGTATTTCCGGGAGTCATGTTTCAGTTATTAAAATTCAAAAACTCGTCCCTTCACGTCGTCACATCATTGTGGCAATTTTTAACTGCTTTTTACCCAACAACTATGTCACATACAAAACCCTTGTTACAATAAACTTCCCTCGTTCGACACATACCTAGGACACTCCCTGCCCACCCCCCCTCCCAACCCCCCCGCCTCACCTCACTTGTTTCACCTCCCTCTTCCCCGTGCCCACTCTACTCCGCTCCTATCTTCTCCGATATCCACTCATCACGCCCCAACTCATTTTTCTCCATCTAGCGATATCTAGACCTCTAGACCGCTGTTTTTCAGGGGCCCGCTGTTCAAGGGCCTGCTGTTTTTCAAGTTCCTCAGGGGCCCGCTGTTCTTCAAGGGCCTGCTGTTTTTCAAGTTCCTCAGGGGCCCGCTGTTCTTCAGGGGCCCGCTGTTCTTCAGGGGCCTGCTGTTTTTCAAGTTCCTCAGGGGCCCGCTGTTCTTCAGGGGCCCGCTGTTCTTCAGGGGTCCTCGGCGTCTTCTGTTTTTTTAGCTGTGATGCGGTTTTGTATTCTTTCGGTTTTCTAACTGGTCTCCTTTGTCCCAGGATACACAGTTTACCTATGGCCTGAAGTTTCTGTTCCATTTCTCCTTCCTTCTTCTCTTTCTTCCATTTCATCTGTCTCTTTCGACTCTGTCCCTGAATGCCTCTCTTTGACTTGACAGTCTCCTTTCCAACACCTCTCTATTCATCTGGTCTTTCAGTCTCGTCTCTTCCTCTTCTTTCTCCTTCAGTTTTTTCACTCTCAATCGATTTATCTTCTCCTGTCTCATCTGCTCTCTTACTTTCCGCTTCTCTTCTTTATCCTTCTCCATCTCTCTTCCCCCTTTTTCTGTCCTCTCGTATCGCTGCCGCTACTTTCCTTTTATCCTCCAAATCTTTCCGTTGCATTTCCTTGCACTGTTTTTTTCTCCTCTTCTTCTCTTCGTGTGCTAGTATTTGAATCTATAAAGAAAAATAAAGACAGTAAGGTTAAGTACAAATTTTAAATTAGAACGCTGCTCAAAATGTTTTTCTTTAGATTTGGATGGAGTGGGGAGAAGGTTCAAATCTTTCCAAGGTTTCATTTTTTTTATGTCCTGACTGGGATAGTTTCTCCTCACTTCCTATCATCTCAGCAAGAGAGGAAGTGAGCAGAATCCCTCCAGTGGAGTCGCTGACATCAGTAACCAAACTGAGGTGCTAATCCTTCCCCATTCCATTTGAAACAGTCTTGCTTGGAGTTCTGCTTTAGTATTTTACTAAATGTTTTGAAAGTATTTTCTCCTGAACCCCACACTCTGTGTGCAACACACTCTGTGTGCAACATGTACATGCAACATGTACTGATAAGATAACAGGGGAGAGATCGGGGATCCTGTGTACATGTACTGATAACAGGGGAGAGATCGGGGATCCTGTGTACATGTACTGATAACAGGGGAGAGATCGGGGATCCTGTGTACATGTACTGATAACAGAGGAGAGATCGGGGATCCCGTGTGTGACGGGAGGGCCCGTGGAACTCAGAATACATCTTATGTCTAAGTCACCCTGTGCCATCCTGGCACAGGGTAAGTCAGAAAATATATCTTGGACTACTTAAAATGGGACAGTAATATTTGTCCACAATATCTCCCAGGATGTATGTAGAGACTATTATTGGTTTGGTTGATTCTGAACTCAACCTGTTAATTGAGTGAGCTGATCACATTAGCCTCCAGGACTGGCTAGGAGACGAACTGTTGATGAATAGGCTGAGGAGGGGGGAGATTGTTGTTTGTATTGTTAATTGTAATTCGCTCCAGCTATTGTGTTTATACTACTGTGTGAAGCTCGGTGCCCACAAGTCTGTCATCTGGTCTGGGTAAATTTTGTAGTTAATTAGGTTAGCTTTGAGTCAGCCTGCTGTATAAATGTGTGTGAGATCTCAAATAAAGAGTTAGTCCTGATGTATTCCAAGACTGGTGTTGTCTAGTTCTTGGGGGTTCCTATAGCCAGATCCATTGGACTCGTGTTCCAGAACTTAGGAAGCGGTATATGACGGAAGCACTCAAGCGGAGTGTGGGATGTTCCGTGACACCGTGTACATGTACTGATAAGATAACAGAGGAGAGATCGGGGATCCTGTGTACATGTACAGATAAGATAACACAGAGGAGAGATCAGAAACAGTTGAAAAAAAATGCTCAACTGCTCCTAAACGTTTGTTAACCAGCAGCAGGGTACATGAGGCCTTAAACATACATTTTTTTTTCTACAAGTTTTTGGAAAATGAAAATGTGTTGTGGTAAAAAAAAAAAAAAGTCGATTTATAAGATATTTCTAACACATAGCATGTACATAGCAAAAATTACACCCCAAAATACCACTGCGGCTTGTAGTTCTCAATTAACTACACCCTCATTGTTCACTGACACTTCCTACAGATTTCAAAACAGCCTGTATAGGGGTACCAGCTGAAAGCTGTAGGCAGTGTTTGCGGGAGCCAAAGATTGCATCCACGATCTGCTGTTGGCGGGTATAATGATTTGCAGGCTCCTGGGGAAAAAAGGCAAATTATTTTACCAGCCAAAATATGGGCATTTACTGTTTTGTTTTCTTTATCGTACATCACGGGACACAGAGCAGCCATAGTAATAACTATGTGGGTTATACGCCACCTATAGATGAATGGACACTGGTACACTTAAAGACAGGAAGTCCCCCTCTATATAACCCCTCCCACACAGGCAGTATCTCAGTTTTTTCGCCAGTGTCTCAAGTGTTTGTCACGGTTAATGAAGTGCTAAGATTAAGCTTCAGAGATCCCTGAGATCAAGGGACTATGCAATCGGATCCAAAGTGCCAAAAAGAGCCAAAATGGATGGTACCCGAGCCTCGAGGAAGAAGAACTAGGTTCTTGCCTGTAATGTTCCTCTTTTGGAGGGCTGGACCCTGGGATCCAGCTCCTTGGTCACATATTCCAAACCAAAGGTTGCTCTGGCAGGGTGCTATACAGGTCCAAGGGAGAGGTCCCCATATACAAGGGGAACTCAGTCCTTGAAGGTCTGTCATGACATGGCCCCCCTTGATGGGTGAAGATTGGGTCGGTCTGAATTCCAGCAGTATCCTGCGGTGGGAATGGCAAGTTAAAAAGATCCTAAAGGAGCTCATATGGTTCACTTATTTACTTCTTTGTTTGAGTAGAATCTGTCTTGCCTGTTTCTCACCACTAGAGGGTGTAAAGTGCAACATACCTGAATGTTAAAAAGGGGTTGTAAACTCTCGTGTTTTTTCACCTTAATGCATCCTATGCATTAAGGTGAAAAAACACCTGTGTCCGGCCCCCCAGCTCTTCATTGGATAGAATGATAGCAGCGCAGCCATTGGCTCTCACTGCTGTCAATCAAATTCAATGACGCAGCCGCCGGGGGGCAGGGCCGAGTCATACACTTGGCGGCTATGGACACGCCCGCAAGGTAACCCCCTTGGGCGAGAGCTTCCCAGAGGGGGTTATCTATTGCGGGGAGGAGCCGCCAGAGTCACCGTGGGACCCCAGAAGAGGACAATCGGGGCCTAAACGAACTGCACAGTGGAGGTATGACGTTTGTTATTTAAAAAAAAAAAAAAAAAAAAAAAAAAAAAAGTGATACTATTACAGTAGGTTCAAGTTTAACATTACCATGCTCAATGTCAGCAACACTCGTGTGGAGCAGCTTGCTCTTTGCTCTGTCAAAGCCACAAGAAAGGTTGTGGGGGGATCGCCCACCTCCAGGCGCTCGGCATCCCCCTGGTAAGAGCCCCTCTCGCCCCCCCCAGCCATCCCAAACACGAGGCCGCGTTTAAATGTAAAGAGGTGCTCCTATGGCGCAGGGGGCGGAGCTTAGCATGGCGGCATGCACGTAGAGCATGGCGCAAGGCTCACTAACCTATAAAGTTTTTCAGCCTAGAAACAGGCTGGTGGCTGGCGGAGGGACACACAGTATATCTGGGGCATGTAAGCTATATGGGTGTTGGATAAAGGCATTCTTAAGGCACGTCTACTCAGCATCAGGCTGAGCAATTATAGCAGCATAATACTCATTGCTGGACTAGAGCTCAGCAGTAGATGCATTGTGTTAGTACCTCTGCTTTTTTGTGCTTAGGACTATGTCTTCCCGAAGGAGGGGTACAAATGCAGCAGGGGAGAGCACAAGGGCGCCATGGTCAGAGCTTGAGTATCCTAGTCCCGCCTCCACAGTACCATCCTCTCCTGAAATATCTGAGGCTGCTGGCCAGTCTGAGCCATTTAGACTCAGGTGTTGCAGCTGTTTCCAACTTTTCAGCCCCTGCATACGTCACTAAGGACAATTTGGCTTCAGCATTAGCTGGTTTAAAAGGGAAGATAGCTGAGATGATCGCATCTTCCTCCCAGGCTGGGAGAAAACCCGATAGGTCTCCTTCTCCTGCCCTTCCAGTATTGGAACAGGAGTGGGCAGGAGATGTTGAATTACCCTTGCGGGATCACGAAGAAAGGCATGCGGATGTCTCCTCCTCTGAGGATTCAGTATAAGAACCTTTCTCATCCTCGCAGTCCCCAAGTTTGCTGGTTCAGTCCCTTACGGAATTGGTCCATTCTGGATATAAAAATTGCCCCCAGCAGAGGTGGCTGAAGCCCCCTTTTCTGCTTTAGGTTCTCTAAAGCCTCCACAGGGTCCTCATGCTTTCCCTGGAGCAACTAATCTATGCTGACTGGAATCACTCACAAAGCATTTCCTCCCTCCTAAGAGGTTTTGTCTTCTTTACCCGATGGAAGAAAAGTTTACTAAAAAGTGGAGCTTGCCAGCAGTCGACACTGCTATCTCCTCTGTGAATAGGAGTCTAACTTGTCCGCTGGACAATGTCCAGGTGTTTAAGGTTCTAGCCGATAAAAAAACTGGAATCTTTACTTAGGGCCTCATTCTCTGTAGCAGGTGCAGTAGCACAACCTGCAATAGTAGCAATAGGCATTTGTCAATCCTTGACCAAGTTAAGCAGGTTATCAAAGATGTACCTGCTTGAGACGAAGAGGCCCGGGATTTAGCTGAGCTACCAAGGGCCTTATGTTTTGTGGTTGATGCAATTAAATATTCTATTCATCAGGCATCACGCCTTGCTCTCCTGTTAGTACATATGCGTAGAATTCTGTGGCTAAATATTGGTCAGCTGAGTCGCCATGTAAAAGGCTTTTGGCCTGGTTTCCCTTCTATGGGGAACGGTTGTTCAGGGAAGATTTGGATAAATACATCCAAAAGATTTCAAGTGGTAAGAGTACCCTTCTACCAGTTAAGAGAAGGAGTAGGCATCCTTCATCCAAGCATGCTTCCTCTCCGGTGCCAGGGACAACAGCCTCCGGGCAGTCGTGACGGCCTCCGCCGTCAGGGGCCAAGGGTAGGCCTCAGGGGCAAGCACAAGGCCAAAAGAAGCCCTGGGGGCAGAAGCCTACAAAACAGAGTTCCAAGGCCTCCTTATGAAGGGGCGCCCCCACTCAATCGAGTGGGTGGAAGACTTTGGTGGTTATCAGGGGCTTGGCAAGAAGAGATCCAAGACAGATGGGTCATCTCTGTGGTAACCCTGGGTTACAAACTAGTTTCAGAAGTTCCCACCGTTTTGTTTTCCAAGCTCGAACGTTCCCAAAGACCCAGGGAAAAGAAAGCCTTTATTTCTGGCGCTAGACCGATTGATATCTCAGGGTGTAATCATAGAGACCCCCTCGGTAGAGCAGGGTATGCGATTTTATTCAAATCTCTTCACGGTGCCAAAGCCGAATGGAGATGTCAGACCCAATCTAGATCTCAAAGATCTGAATCAGTCCCTAAACATCCGCTCCTTTCGCATGGAATCAATCCGGTCAGTCATGTCCACCTGGCAAGGGGGAGAATTTCTAGTGTCAAGAGACATCAAAGATGCATGTTTGCATGTGCCAATTTTCCCTGCTCACCAGAAGTTTCTACGTTACACGGTAGAACACTGCCACTTTCAGTTTGTGGCTTTGCCCTTCGGGTTAGCCACCACGCCCCGGGTGTTTACAAAGGTTCTGGACCCACATTTGGCGAGACTAAGAGCCCAAGGTATAGCAGTAATGGCATACCTGGACAACCTGTTGCTGGTAGATCAGTCGGTGGCACGGTTAAACCAAAGTGTGTAAAGCACGATCAAGTATCTGGAACATCAGGGTTGGATTCCCAACCTAGAGAAATCATCCTTGCGACCAGTAAGTAGGCTGGAGTATTTAGGTCTGGTTATAGACACAGCCCAAAGAAGGGTGTTTTTGCCTCAGACAAAAGTCAACGCTATAAGAGAGCTGGTCCAGGTGGTCGGGGCAAGGAAGGGCCCTTCCATTCGCCTTTGCATGAGGTTGCTAGGGAAGATGGTGGCTTAATTCGAAGCAGTTCACTATGCCCAGTTCCATTCAAGACTGTTGCAAAACAGTATTCTGTCTGCTTGGAACAAAAGTCCCAAGCCTTGGATTACCCGATGTATGTGGCACCGAGAGTGCGCCAGAGTCTCAGTTGGTGGTTGATAACCAAAAATTTGCAGAAGGGAAAATCCTTCATGCCGGGTACCTGGAAGGTTGTAACAACAGATGCGTGTCTTTTGGGCTAGGGTGCAGTCCTAGAGGAGACCACTGTCCACGGTAGGTGGTCAGAGTCCGAGAGGACCTTGCCCATCAACATCCTAGAGATTCGGGCAGCACGTCTGGCTCTAGTAGCCTGGACGTTCAGGTTGCGAGGTTGTCCTATCAGGATACAAAATCAGACAATACCACAGCAGTGGCCTATAGCAATCACCAAGGCAGCACCAGAAGTCGTGCGGCCCAGAGGGAGGTGAATCACATTTTGACCCGGGCAGTCTTCATTCCAGGGGTAGAGAATTGGCAGCCGGATTTCTTGAGCTGTCAACAACTATTTCCAGGAGAATGGTCTCTACATCCCGACATTTTTCTGGCCATATGCCAAAGATGGTGTACCCTGGACATAGATCTATTGGCATCCAGGTTCAACAAGAAGTTGGACAGCTTTGTATCAAGAACAAGGGATCCACTCGCATACGGGACAGATGCATTAGTGATCCTGGGGGACCAGTTTTCACTGATTTATGCGCCCCCCATCCTGCCTTACAATTGCTAAATTTAACGGTTTGGCTATTGAAGCCCACATTCTAAAGAATCGGGGGCTTTCAGGTTCACTGGTAACTACCCCGATTAATGCAAGGAAGGCGGCCTCTAGGACCATTTATTATAGGGTCGGGAGGGCCTATGTTTTCTGGTGTGAAGCCAAAAGATGGCATCCCTGAAAGTTTGCCATAAGTAGAATTCTTGCTTTCCTACAGTTGGGGGTAGAAATGAAGCTGGCCTTGAGTATGATCAAGGGTCAGATCTCGGCCTTGTCAGTGTTTTTTAAAGGCTGCTGGCTTCGCATTCTTTGGTCCGGGCCTTAATACAGTACAAGGGGTAACACATATGGCTCCGCCGGTTAGGACACCCGTGTGATTTGAATCAAGTTTTGTCAGTGTTAGAAAGATAGCCCTTTGAACCAATGTGCAATATTCCCTTGGTTCTTTTGACAAGGAAATTGGTGTTCTTAGTTGCGGTAACCTCCGCAAGAAGGGTATCAGAATTGGCAGCTTTTTCTTGTAAAGAGCCATACTTAGTTGTTCATAAGGCCAAGGTGGTGTTGCGTCCTCACCCAACCTTTCCACCTAAGGTAGTGTCAGCGTTTCATCTGAATGAAGATGTTGCCCTGCCTTCCTTTTTTCCCAGAACCGCGTTCTGCGGAAGAAAAGTTGTTACATTCTCTTGATGTAGTGAGAGCAATTAAAGCCTAACTGAAAGCAACAACTCAGATACAATAAACTTATGTTTTGTTTGTGCTGCCAGATGGCCCCAGGAAGGGGACAGGCAGCGTCAAAATCAACTATTTCAAAATGGATTTGTCAGGTTATTATTCAGGCTTATGGCTTGAAAATAAAGGTTCCGCCTTTTCAAGTTAAAGCGCACTCTACCAGGGCAGTTAGTGCCTCTTGGGCACTGCATCACCAGGCTTCTATGACTCAGATTTGCAAGGCCGTAACTCGGTCATCAGTGCGTACATTCACTAAATTCTATCAAGTGGATGTAAACTGGCAAAAGGATGCCGCCTTTGGGCGCAGCGCACTGCAGGCAGCAGTATAGATCCTTGCATCTGAGGTCGGCCTGCTTTTGATTTGAGTCTCCCTCCCATCAGAAGGCATTGCTCTGGGACATCTCACATAGTTATTACTATGGCTGCTCTGTGTCCCGTGATGTACGATAAAGAAAATAGGATTTTTATAACAGCTTACCTGTAAAATCCTTTTCTTGGAGTACATTACAGGACACAGAGGTCTTTAAGTGTACCAGTATCCATGCTTATGGGGTGGCGCAGACATCATGGCTCTGTCCTGAGTGGCTCTGTCACGAGTGATGCGCAGTTTCACCGACACAGTTTAACGAAAGCAGGATAACTAAAGCTGCATGAACAACAAGAACTCTGCAAAACAACAAGCAAACCAGCTTTGACATTTATTTTATATTAGGTTCGTTTCCCACTCTCTACCCACTAACATGCTCCTTATTCTCTTCCTTCTCACATTGGTGTCTTCTATCCTCAAATTATCTTTACTCTACCCCTCCTCTCTTCCCTGCAGCATGCACATATCACCCTCACTCCTACACTCTCCCTATGGCACCCATCATCTCCTGCATTTGCTGCACCCACATGCTGACATAAACACCAGGGCCACTAGACACGTGCGCTCATGCACATCCCACTCCCACCTTGCCTTCCTCGCCCTCCTCCTTCTCCTAGTCTCAGGTGACATTTCTCCTAATCCTGGTCCGCCATTTTCCAAATGCAAGCCACATATCCAATACCCCTCCCCCTCTGGCAACCACCGCAATCCACTCAGTTTAATTTCTATCCCCCTGCTTCCTCAAAGCACCCCACCAATCTCATGCGCCCTTTGGAACGCCCGCTCCATCTGTAACAAGCCAACATCTGTACATGACCTCTTCATCTCTCATGGCTTGAACATACTCGCCATAACAGAAACCTGGCTTCAAAATTTTGACTCAGCTTCTCCTGCTGCCCTCTCCCATGGTGGTCTCCATTGGACTCACTCCCCCAGACCCAACAGACAGAAAGGAGGTGGAGTTGTCTTCCTTCTATCCCCACAAAGCACCAAGTCCTTCCTGTCCCTCCCTCTCTATCCCTCTCTTCTTTCGAGATGCACTGTATTCGTCTGTTTTCTCCCATTTCTCTGAGGATTGCAGCAATTTATAGGCCTCCAGGACCGGTATCGCGCTTTCTTGATGACTTTGCTGCCTGGCTACCCTACTTTCTCTCCTCTGAAATACCCACCATTATTCTTGGTGACTTTAACATTCCTGTCAATGTTAACAGCCCAACTACAGCTAAACTTCTCGATTTAACCTCATCTTTTGACCTAACCCAATGGACACATACTTCCACTCACTCCAATGGTAATACCCTTGACCTTGTATTCTCCCATCTCTGCAACCCTGGCAACCTCCCCAACACCCCCTTTCCTCTATCTGATCACTACCTCATTACTTTCACTGTATCCTTGCCTCCAACCACCCATCCCTCCAAGCAGCAAACAATTACTTGTAGAAACCTTTGCCACTTTAACCCTTCTCTTCTCTATTCTGCTACTGACCACCTATATGATATAATCTCTCCCCTGTCCTGTCCACCTCTGTCTACAACAGTTCACTCATCACTAGATGCACTTGCTCCTCTAACCACACGCAGAATCAGGCCCCGACCATTACAACCCTGGCAAACTGACAACACTAAAAATCTCAAGAGACATTGCCGTGCTCTTGAACGACTGTGGCGTAAAACCAAATGCCTGCAAGACTTCACCCTATATAAATCTGCCCTTCTAAAATACAATTCATGCCTCCATGCTGCCAAACAAGCCTACTTTGTCTCTCTTATCAATTCCTTGTCATCCAGTCCCCGTCGGCTCTTCTCAACCTTTAACTCTCTGCTTCGTCCACCACCCCCTCTACCCACTAACTCACTCACTGCCCAAGAGATTGCCAATCACTTCAAAGACAAGATCGATGCAATTCGTGAGGACATCTCCACTGTGCGTACGTCTTCCCCACCCAACATACCTTGCCTAGCAGCACATTCAACACTCTCCTCTTTTGAATTGGCTGCTACGGAAGAGGTTACAAAAATTCTCGGATGCCCACCTAACCAAATTGTCCTTTGGATCCTGTTCCCTCACAACTACTACGGTCACCCTCTTCTTCTATCCTATGCTCCCTCACCCACATCTTCAAGCTCTCCCTCTCTAGTGGCACCTTCCCCTCCAAAACATGCGCAGATCACTCCCATTCTTAAAAAGCCCTCAACAACTTAAGACCCATCTCATTGTTCCCATTCACCTCTAAACTTCTAGAACGCTTAGTCTACAACCGTCTTAGCTCCTACCTCAATGAAAATAACCTTCTTGACCCCTTACAGTCTGGCTTTCGCTCGCAGCACTCCACAGAAACTGCCTTACTAAAACTCACTAACGATTTACTAACTGCTAAAACCAACAGCCAGTACTCCATACTCCTACTACTTGACCTCTCTGCGGCCTTTGATACTGTTGACCACCCGCTCCTTCTCAATAAGCTACATTCCCTTGGCCTCCGAGATTCTGCTCTATCCTGGTTCTCTGCCTATTTATCACAGCGCTCCTTCAGTGTCACCTACAACTGTCTCCTCCTCTCCATTGCCCCTTTCTGTGGGGGTCCCCCAAGGCTCGGTTCTTGGACCCCTTCTCTATCTACACCTCCTCCCTTGGTCACTTAATAACTGCCCACGGCTTCCAATACCACTTATACGCTGATGACACCCAAATCTATCGGTCTACTCCTCACCTCACTCCTTCAGTCTCCTCTCGCATTACTAACTTACTAACTGACATATGAGCATGGATGTCGCACCACTTCCTTCAACTAAATCTCTCTAAAACTGAGCTATTAATATTTCCCCCCCCCCCCCCCCCCTCCATGACTTTCCCATCAAAATCAACAATGCAACCATCAGTCCCTCCCCTCATGCCAGGGTACTCCGTGTAATCCTAGACTCTGACTTGTCATTTCAGCCTCAAATCCAATCGTCAAAAGTTTGTAGAATTTACCTCCGTAACATCTCTAAAATTTGCCCCTTTTTAACAAATGAAACCACCAAGCTCCTCATTCACTCCCTTGTTATCTCTCGCCTTGACTATTGCAACTCCCTTCTCATTGGCCTGCCTCTCCATAGGCTCCTCCCCTCTTCAGTCTATCATGAATGCTGCTGCCAGACTTATCCACCTTACCAACCCTCTCCTCCAATCCCTACACTGACCACCACCCCTCTCCTCAAATCCCTACACTGGCTCCCAATCACCCAGCGAATTAAATTCAAAATACTAACCACAACATACAAAGCCGACAACTCTGCCCCGAGCTACATCACCAATCTTGTCTCCAAATATCATCCAAATCGACCTCTACGCTCCTCTCAAGACCTCCTGCTTTCAAGCTCTCATCTCCTCCTCCCATGCTCGTCTCCAGGATTTCTCCAGAGACTCTCCCATCCTCTGGAACTCGCTACCTCCATCTATCCGGCTATCCCCTACTCTTGCTACCTTCAGGCGATCCCTGAAAACTCATCTCTTCAGGGAAGCCTATCACGTCTCCAACTAATCTCCTACCACTTCCACCAGCTCATTCCCCACAGTTACAACCTTTTGTACCACCTGCCCCACCCTTTTATATTGTAAAGGACTGCGTAAACTGTTGGCGCTATATAAATCCTGAATAATAATAATAATAATAATAATAATAATAATAATAATAATAATAATAATAATAATAATGCACCTGGCATATAACCCACATAGTTATTACTATGGTGCTCTGTGTCCCGTGATGTATTCCAAGAAAAGGGTTTTTCAGGTAAGCCGTTATAAAAATCCTATTTTTAATAAAAAGGTGAACTTAGCCTTTAACCACTTCAGTCCCGGAAGGATTTACCCTCCTCCTGACCAGAGAACTTTTTGCGATACGGCACTGCGTGGCTTTAACTGACAATTGTGCGGTCGTGCAACGTTGCACCCAAACAAAATTTGATGTCCCTTTTTTCCCCCCCACAAATAGAGCTTTCTTTTGGTGATATATCGGGACTGCAAAATTATGGCAGACAGATCGGACACTTGACACATTTTTGGGACTTACTTTGTATGAACACACGATCAGTCATTTCTCCCCTGAAAGAACAGAGATCCTGATTCTTGCTCTGTCATGAGAGATCGCGGGTGTCCGGCGGTGTGAGCATGCCCTAGTGGCCACAATGGGAAGCGACGTAAGGTAGCGCTGATTTGTCCGTCAAGTTTAACCTATGTGTGTGATTATATGTCAGTATTACATTGTATAGCCCTGTACGTTGTGGTCATTCAGGTGCTTATCTAATAGTTTCTTGAAACTATCGATGCTCCCCCGCTGAGACCACCACCTGTGGAAGGAAACTCCACATCCTTGTCGCTCTTACAGTAAAGAACCCTCTACGTAGTTTAAGGATGAAAATATATTTATTGGTATTTTAACAGAGAATACATGGGACAACATATAGAGTTACAATCCGATAACAGTCACAAGTAAGCATGTGTGATGAGTCCGCCAAATAGCTATCGCCTACAGCTTAACTCCTATTACTATGCAGAATAATAATATTGATATCAATGACTTGGTATAGAAAGTGAATTTGGCTAGGAGAGCCTCGTCGTTCATAATAGAATTGTAAACATTGATTTTAGGAATTAAATGTTAAAACAAAGAGAAAAGACAAGGGAAAAATGAGGGGGGGGGGGGGGATCAAGTGTTGGGTGTGGGGTGGGGTAGGAAGGGATGGAAAGAGGGAGAAAAGAGGGAAAAAGAGATAGAAGGGACGCAAGTAAGAAGAAATCGGAGAAAAGTATGGGAGCTGCGGAGGAGACATTCAGAGAAGGGTAACTAAGGAACAGTGGGGGGGACGACCCTTAGGTACATGCTCTGCCCATCCCACGGTCATGTTACATGCGAGGATGATCATGGCCGGGTCGACAACATGTTCCCTTTACGTAGTTTATGGTTAAACCTCTTTTCTAATTTTAATGAGTGGCTACGTGTCTTGTTAAACTCACTTCCGTAAAAAAGTTTTATTCCTATTGTGGGGTCACCAGTACGGTATTTATATATTGAAATCATATCCCCTCTCAAGCGTCTCTTCTCCAGAGAGAATAAGTTCAGTGCTCGCAACCTTTCCTCATAACTAAGATCCTCCAGACCCTTTAGCTTTGTTGCCCTTCTTTGTACTCGCTCCATTTCCAGTACATCCCTCCTGAGGACTGGTGCCCAGAACAGGACAGCATACTCCAGGTGCGGCCAGACCAGAGTCTTGTAGAGCGGGAGAATTATCGTTTTATCTCTGGAGTTGATCCCCTTTTTAATGCCAATATTCTGTTTGCTTTGTTAGCAGCAGCTTGGCATTGCATGCCATTGCTGAGCCCATCATCTACTAGGACCCCCAGGTCCTTTTCCATCTTAGATCCCCCAGAGGTTCTCCCCCCAGTCTATAGATTGCATTCAGATTTTTGCCACCCAAATGCATTATTGGCAAATGAGGGTTAATGTAGAAAACTGTAAAATGCATTTGGGTGGAAATCACAGCTACGTATTAAAGTGGAGAGCAACCCCGGAAAAAAAAAAAAAAAAAAAAAAAAAAAAATTTAAAAAACACAATTGAAAAAAAAAAAAAATATATAAAAATTTTAAACTTACCTGAACCCTTGTTGCTAGGCAGTCTTCCTAATCTGCCCGTTCCTATTCCGCGGCGTGTTCTGCTTTTAGCTGAGCAGCCCCGTTGCCTTCTGGGAACTGTGCGTGTTCCCAGAAAACCACAGGGCCATTCACAGATCGCTTGCGCAGTAGGAAACTGGCAGTGAAGACGCAAGGCTCCACTGTCTGTTTTTCCTTACCTAGGATGGCGGTGCCGGGACCTGAGAGCCGAGGGACGGGTCGGCCTCGGGCAGCTGACATCACGGGCACCCAGGACAGGTAAGAACAAAAGTCAGCAGCTAGAGTGTTTGTAGCTGCTGACTTTTAATTTTTTTTTTTTTGAGGGACGGAATCCCGCTTTAAGCACAAAATCCAAAATACCAGCAAAAGATACTGAAAAAACAAACAATATAATAGAAATGATATTGAAAAAGAAGAAAAAAACAACAAAAATAATAATTAATAATAATAATAATAATAAAAAAAAAATAAAAAAAAATTAGAAAGAT
This sequence comes from Lithobates septentrionalis, assembly GCA_037952835.1. Lineage (NCBI taxonomy): Eukaryota > Metazoa > Chordata > Amphibia > Anura > Ranidae > Lithobates > Lithobates septentrionalis. Next base: position 12,827 of record JBBDGP010002927.1, on the reverse strand, counting down.
AGGACAAGGCTGAAAAAGGACTATAGGAAAGGTTTAAAGCTCAATGCATCATTTAAACCAGGGTGCCTGTCCGCTTTGAGGCTTCCTGGTTTAACCACTTGACGACCGCCTCACGCCGATGTACGTCGGCAAGGTGGCACGGACAGGCAAAATCACGTACATGTACGTGATTTGCCTTCCGTGGGTGGGGGGTCCGATCGGACCCCCCCCCCGCTGCCCGAGGCGGTCGTCTTTTGTCCAGCGGCGATCAGAGGTGAGGGGGAGACCATCCGTTCGTGGCCCCCCCCTCGCGATCGCCGCCGGCCAATCGAATCATTCCTTTGCTGCTGTATGCTAAACAGCAGCAAAGGAAATGATGTCATCTCTCCTCGGCTCGGTAATTTCCGTTCCGGCCCGAGGAGAGAAGACATGTGAGTGAGTGTACAACACCACACACACACACACACACTAAACACCCCGATCCCCCCCCCCCCCGTCACAAACTGACACAAGCAGTTTTTTTTTTTTTTTTCTGACTACTGCATAGTGTCAGTTTGTGACAGTTACAGTGTTGGGACAGTGAGTATTACCCCCCTTTAAGTCTAGGGTACCCCCCTAACCCCCCCCTAACAAAGTTTTAACCCCTTGATCACCCCCTGTCACCAGTGTCACTAAGCGATCATTTTTCTGATCGCTGTATTAGTGTCGCTGGTGACGCTAGTTAGGGACGTAAATATTTAGGTTCGCCGTCAGCGTTTTATAGCGACAGGGACCCCCATATACTACCTAATAAATGTTTTAACCCCTTGATGGCCCCCTAGTTAACCCTTTCACCACTGATCACCGTATAAGGTTTACGGGTGACGCTGGTTAGTTCGTTTATTTTTTATAGTGTCAGGGCACCCGCCGTTTATTACCGAATAAAGGTTTAGCCCCCTGATCGCCCGGCGGTGATATGCGTCGCCCCAGGCAGCGTCAGATTAGCGCCAGTACCGCTAACACCCACCGTACACCTCCCTTAGTGGTATAGTATCTGAACGGATCAATATCTGATCAGATCTATACTAGCGTCCCCAGCAGTTTAGGGTTCCCAAAAACGCAGTGTTAGTGGGATCAGCCCAGATACCTGCTAGCACCTGCGTTTTGCCCCTCCGCCCGGCACGGCCCAGCCCACCCAAGTGCTGTATCAATCGATCACTGACACTTACAAAACACTAAATGCATAACTGCAGTGTTCGCAGAGTCAGGCCTGATCCCTGCGATCGCTAACAGTTTTTTGGTAGTATTTTGGTGAACTGGCAAGCACCAGCCCCAGACAGCGTCAGGTTAGCGCCAGTACCGCTAACACCCACGCACGCACCGTACACCACCCTTAGTGGTATAGTATCTGAACGGATCAATATCTGATCCGATCAGATCTATACTAGCGTCCCCAGCAGTTTAGGGTTCCCAAAAACGCAGTGTTAGAGGGATCAGCCCAGATACCTGCTAGCACCTGCGCTTTGCCCCTCCGCCCGGCCCAGCTCAGCCCACCCAAGTGCAGTATCGATCGATCACTGTCACTTACAAAAGACTAAACGCATAACTGCAGCGTTCGCAGAGTCAGGCCTGATCCCTGCGATCGCTAACAGTTTTTTTGGTAGCGTTTTGGTGAACTGGCAAGCGCCAGCGGCCTAGTACACCCCAGTCATAGTCAAACCAGCACTGCAGTAACACTTGGTGACGTGGCGAGTCCCATAAGTGCAGTTCAAGCTGGTGAGGTGGCAAGCACAAGTATTGTCCCGCTGCCACCAAAAAGACAAACACAGGCCCGTCGTGCCCATAATGCCCTTCCTGCTGCATTCGCCAATCCTAATTGGGAACCCACCGCTTCTGCAGCGCCCGTAATTCTCCCATTCACATCCCCAACCAAATGCAGTCGGCTGCATGAGAGGCATTTTCTTTATGTCCTCCCGAGTACCCCTACCCAACGAACCCCCCCCAAAAAAGATGTTGTGTCTGCAGCAAGCACGGATATAGGCGTGACACCCGCTATTATTGTCCCTCCTGTCCTGACAATCCTGGTCTTTGCATTGGTGAATGTTTTGAACGCTACCATTCACTAGTTGAGTAGGGTACAGCATTGCACAGACTAGGCACACTTTCACAGGGTCTCCCAAGATGCCATCGCATTTTGAGAGACCCGAACCTGGAACCGGTTACAGTTATAAAAGTTAGTTACAAAAAAAGTGTTATATATATATACATACATATACACATATATATATATACACACACACACACATATAATAGAGAGAATATATACACACACACACACACACATACATATATTATATATATATATATATATATATATATATATACACTACCGTTCAAAAGTTTGGGGTCACATTGAAATGTCCTTATTTTTGAAGGAAAAGCACTGTACTTTTAAATGAAGCTAACTTTAAACTAGTCCTAACTTTAAACAAATATACTCTATACATTGCTAATGTGGTAAATGACTATTCTAACTGCAAATGTCTAGTTTTTGGTGCAATATCTACATAGGTGTATAGAGGCCCATTTCCAGCAACTATCACTCCAGTGTTCTAATGGTACAATGTGTTTGCTCATTGGCTCAGAAGGCTAATTGATGATTAGCAAACCCTTGTGCAATCATGTTCACACATCTAAAAACAGTCTAGCTCCTTCCAGAAGCTACAAAATTGACCTTCCTGTGAGCAGATTGAGTTTCTGGAGCATCACATTTGTGGGGTCAATTAAACGCTCAAAATGGCCAGAAAAAGAGAACTTTCATCTGAAACTCGACAGTCTATTCTTGTTCTTAGAAATGAAGGCTATTCCATGCGAGAAATTGCAAATAAATTGAAGATTTCCTACAACGGTGTGTACTACTCCCTTCAGAGGACAGCACAAACAGGCTCTAACCAGAGTAGAAAAAGAAGTGGGAGGCTGCGTTGCACAACTAAGCAAGAAGATAAGCACATTAGAGTCTCTAGTTTGAGAAACAGACGCCTCACAGGTCCCCAACTGGCATCTTCATTAAATAGTACCCGCAAAACACCAGTGTCAACATCTACAGTGAAGAGGCGGCTGCGGGATTTTGGGCTTCAGGGCAGAGTGGCAAAGAAAAAGCCATATCTGAGACTGGCCAATAAAAGAAAAAGATTAAGATGGGCAAAAGAACACAGACATTGGACAGAGGAAGACTGGAAAAAAGTGTTGTGGACGGATGAATCCAAGTTTGAGGTGTTTGGATCACAAAGAAGAACGTTTGTGAGACGCAGAACAAATGAAAAGATGCTGGAAGAATGCCTGACGCCATCTGTTAAGCATGGTGGAGGTAATGTGATGGTCTGGGGTTGCTTTGGTGCTGGTAAGGTGGGAGCTTTGTACAGGGTAAAAGGGATTCTGAATAAGGAAGGCTATCACTCCATTTTGCAACGCCATGCCATACCCAGTGGACAGCGCTTGATTGGAGCCAATTTCATCCTACAACAGGACAATGACCCTAAACACACCTCCAAATTGTGCAAGAACTATTTACAGCAGAAGCAGGCAGCTGGTATTCTATCGGTAATGGAGTGGCCAGCACAGTCACCAGATCTGAACCCCATTGAGCTGTTGTGGGAGCAGCTTGACCGTATGGTACGCCAGAAGTGCCCATCCAACCAATCCAACTTGTGGGAGCTGCTTCTAGAAGCGTGGGGTGCAATTTCTCCAGCTTACCTCAATAAATTAACAGCTAGAATGCCAAAGGTGTGCAATGCTGTAATTGCTGCAAAAGGAGGATTCTTTGATGAAAGCAAAGTTTGATGTAAAAACAATGTTATTTCAAATACAAATCATTATTTCTAACCTTGTCAATGTCTTGACTCTATTCTCTATTCATTTCACAACGTATGGTGGTGAATAAGTGTGACTTTTCATGGAAAACACAAAATTGTTTGGGTGACCCCAAACTTTTGAACGGTAGTGTATATATATATATATATATATATATACACACACACATATACACACATATACATATATATATATATATATATATATATATATATATATATATATATATATAAAAAAAATAGTTGTCGTTTTATTGTTCTCTCTATTGTTCTGCTCTTTTTTACTGTATTCTATTCTGCAATGTTTTATTGTTATTATGTTTTATCATGTTTGCTTTTCAGGTATGCAATTTTTTATACTTTACCGTTTACTGTGCTTTATTGTTAACCATTTTTTTGTCTTCAGGTACGCCATTCACAACTTTGAGTGGTTATACCAGAATGATGCCTGCAGGTTTAGGTATCATCTTGGTATCATTCTTTTCAGCCAGCGGTCGGCTTTCATGTAAAAGCAATCCTAGTGGCCAATTAGCCTCTAGACTGCTTTTACAAGCAGTGGGAGGGAATGCCCCCCCCCAACCGTCTTCCGTGTTTTTCTCTGGCTGCAGCCGGTGATTCAGCCAGCTGACCATAGAGCTGATCAGAGACCAGAGTGGCTCCAAACATCTCTATGGCTGAAACCGGAAGCTACGAGCATTTTATGACTTAGATTTCGCCGGATGTAAATAGCGCCATTGGGAAATTGGGGAAGCATTTTATCACACCGATCTTGGTGTGTCAGATGCTTTGAGGGCAAAAGGAGAGATCTAGGGTCTAATAGACCCCAATTTTTTCAAACAAGAGTACCTGTCACTACCTATTGCTATCATAGGGGATATTTACATTCCCCGAGATAACAATAAAAATGATAAAATAAAAATATATAATATATATATATATATATATATATATATGAGAAAAGGAATAGTTTAAAAATAAGATAAAAAAAAAAAAAAAAAAAAAAAAAAAAGCACCCCTGTCGCCCCCTGCTCTCACGCTAAGGCGAACACAAGAGTCGGTCTTTCGTCAAACGTAAACAGCAATTGCACCATGCATGTGAGGTATCACCGCGAAGGTCAGATCGAGGGTAGTAATTTTAGCAGTAGACCTCCTCTGTAAATCTAAAGTGGTAACCTGTAAAGGCTTTTAAAAATGTATTTATTTTTGTTGCCACCGCAATTGTGTGCAATTTTAAAGTATGTCATGTTTGGTATCCATGTACTCAGCCTAAGATCATCTTTTTTATTTCATCAAACATTTGGGCAATATAGTGTGTTTTAGTGCATTAAAATTTAAAAAAAAAAAGTGTGTTTTTTCCCCAAAAAATGCGTTGCGCAAATACTGTGTGAAAAAAAAAATGAAACACCCACCATTTTAATCTGTAGGGCATTTGCTTTAAAAAAAATATATAATGTTTGGGGGTTCAAAGTAATTTTCTTGCAAAAAAAAAATAACTTTTTCATGTAAACAATAAGTGTCAGAAAGGGCTTTGTCTTCAAGTGGTTAGAAGAGTGGGTGATGTGTGACATAAGCTTCTAAATGTTGTGCATAAAATGCCAGGACAGTTCAAACCCCCCCAAATGACCCCATTTTGGAAAGTAGACACCCCAAGCTATTTGCTGAGAGGCATGTCGAGTCCATGGAATATTTTATATTGTGACACAAGTTGCGGGAAAGAGACAATTTTTTTTTTTGCACAAAGTTGTCACTAAATGATATATTGCTCAAACATGCCATGGAAATATGTGAAATTACACCCCAAAATACATTCTGCTGCTTCTCCTGAGTATGGGGATACCACATGTGTGAGACTTTTTGGGAGCCTAGCCGCGTACAGGACCCCGAAAACCAAGCACCGCCTTCAGGATTTCTAAGGGCGTGAATTTTTGATTTCACTCTTCACTGCCTATCACAGTTTCGGAGGCCATGGAATGCCCAGGTGGCACAAAACCCCCCCAAATGACCCCATTTTGGAAAGTAGACACCCCAAGCTATTTGCTAAGAGGTATAGTGAGTATTTTGCAGACCTCACTTTTTGTCACAAAGTTTTGAAAAAAAAAAAATGTTTTTTCTTGTCTTTCTTCATTTTCAAAAACAAATGAGAGCTGCAAAATACTCACCATGCCTCTCAGCAAATAGCTTGGGGTGTCTACTTTCCAAAATGGGGTCATTTGGGGGGGGGGGGGTTTGTGCCACCTGGGCATTCCATGACCTCCGAAACTGTGATAGGCAGTGAAGAGTGAAATCAAAAATTTACACCCTTAGAAATCCTGAAGGCGGTGATTGGTTTTCGGGGCCCCGTACGCGGCTAGGCTCCCAAAAAGTGTGTTATCCCCATACTTAGGAGAAGCAGCTGAATGTATTTTGGGGTGCAATTCCACATATGCCCATGGCCTGTGTGAGCAATATATCATTTAGTGACAACTTTTTGTAAATATTTTTTTTTTTTTGTCATTATTCAATCACCTGGGAAAAAAAAAAAAAAAATATTCAATGGGTTCAACATGCCTCTCAGCAATTTCCTTGGGGTGTTTACTTTCCAAAATGGGGTCATTTGGGGGGGGGGGGGGGGGGGGTTTTGTACTGCCCTGCCATTTTAGCACCTCAAGAAATGACATAGGCAGTCATAAACTAAAAGCTGTGTAAATTACAGAAAATGTACCCTAGTTTGTAGACGCTATAACTTTTGCGCAAACCAATAAATATACGCTTAGACATTTTTTTACCAAAGACATGTGGCCGAATACATTTTGGCCTAAATGTATGACTAAAATTTAGTTTATTGGATTTTTTTTATAACAAAAAGTAGAAAATATCATTTTTTTTTTTTCAAAATTTTCGGTCTTTTTCCGTTTATAGCGCAAAAAATAAAAACCGCAGAGGTGATCAAATACCATCAAAAGAAAGCTCTATTTGTGGGAAGAAAAGGACGCAAATTTCGTTTGGGTACAGCATTGCATGACCGCGCAATTAGCAGTTAAAGCGACGCAGTGCCAAATTGGAAAAAGACATCTGGTCCTTAAGCAGCATAATGGTCCGGGGCTCAAGTGGTTAATTATTTTTTGTGGTTTTCTTCTTTCAATATAATTTCTATTATATTGTTTTTTTTTTCAGTATCTTTTACTGGTATTTTGTGCTTAATACGTAGCTGTGATTATGTTTATTCCATTTATAGGTGGGATTGTAAGCGAACCATACCTAGCTGCTATATATTGTATGTGACTTTGTCAAACCTTATTAAACTTAATTTATCATCTTACTATTTATCAATCAGGATATATATTGTTTTATCTATTTGTTTGTTGTTTTAAGCAACAATTCCCAATTTTTTCTATTGCATGGGCCTTGCTCTGCTCAGTCTGACGCAGGAGGTCGCACGGACGCCCGGGGCACTGATCTAGTCATTTGTTAAATCAATCATCTGACGGTTTTAGAGCCCTAAAAAGGTATCAGTCCCTTTGAGCCTGTTTCCATCTTGTGATTTATAAGCATCACATACTTTTTGTAGATTTTCTACTTCTTGTATAGCCATGCTTTGGTCCTTGCCTGTGATTTGCTTGATCTATGGGCAAGGATTTTACAAAATGGCGCTAGTCATTGCGGCGCTTTACAGCACCATGCACGATGCGCCATCTGGACACCTGGCGCATGCGCACGGGCATCCTTCTTTTGCGTCCCATATGTGACGTCAGATGCTGTCGGGCCGTGAGGACTATATGATTGCGGCCAATTGCCGCCACCAGCTGACAGAGGTGCCCTGCCAGAGGGAGTGTAAACATCTCTCTGTCTTGATTCACCTGGATGGGGTCCCCGCAATATTGGTAAGCCTACATTGAATCTTCATGCTTTCTGCATCACCCATACCTATCTATGTCTTGATAGCTTACCAGTCTCATTGACTTTAGATATTCATTGGGCTGTGTTTGCCCCATATATTTCACATCTTTCAGATTATAGCCTCTGAAGCCTATCAGAACTACATAATCCTGACAGAATAGGTCTCGTTGTTTGTATTTCATCACACCCCAGCTGGACATTCATATTCTGTCTGGGTTCAATCACTGTCTTGGATACATATCTGTTATCAGCTAAATTCATTTTGATTCAACCCCTTCAAGCCTTAAGAAGGTAATTACCACCGCTGTTTCTAAACTGCTGTTGGTTTACTGCATCTTAAATAAAACAAATACATTTTCGTGCATTTAATATTCCTCCTTTATCCGTCACAGGAATTTAATTATATAATTCCTTCTCCTCCCGTGATCCCCTAGAGCAGTGATGGCGAACCTTTCTGAGCCCGAGTGCCCAAACTGCAACACAAAACGATTTATTTTTTTCAAAGTGCCAACACCGCACTTACACCTGAACACCGAGGTTTTCGTTTAGAAAAAAACTCCTTGTACAGTTGTCAACTAATTAACAGCATTTGTTTCAAAAGAAAAAAAAAAAACACAACAGGGATTTCCATTAAACTTTTTTTTTTTTTTTTTTAGGCAGAGTACGGAGTATTGCAGAGTATGGGCAGAGTACAGAGTATGGGCAGAGTATGAGCAGAGTATGGGCAGAGTATTGCAGAGTACGGACATTTCACACAAAAAAGGTACATAATAAACAGAGAATTGTAGAAGAGCAACTCACGATTTGCTGTGAAACCGCTGACACCGCTCTGCTGGGTTCGCTGTAGATACAAAGGGCTGGAATGAAAAAAAAATAAAAATTCTCATTATTGTCTATAGGACAGGACACAGGTTCAAAGTACTGCAGAGTATTGCAGAGCATGGGCAGAGTATGGGTACTGAGAAGCGCTGTGGGCTGGATCTGTAGTGCCCACAGCGCTGCTCACTAACCATACTCTGCAAACAATCTCTCCCCCTCCCCCCTCACACTGTAGGGCGCGCGGGAGCAGGATTCTGGGAGGACGTCCATGGACTCCCTCCCAGAATAAGCCGACCGCGCTGTACCCGTCTTTCTGCTATGGCGGGTCGGCAAGTGGATAATAACTCACATTTGACTCTTTGAAATCTGGGCTGCAGTGTGGGGTCAGTTCCCGGGTGCTCCGGTGGTGTCCGATGAAGGGATTTCCAACACGCAGGTGCGTCGGCAGGGAACCTCAGATAAAGAGAACGGGGGGTGTGGCTTCAGCGCTCTCGTTTGGAGCATGCGTCACGCTCACTCGGACACATCACTGCTAGCCCCAGAGAACTGTGGGAGATGTAGTTCGCAGGTGCGGTGTGGACGATTCCAATGATGATTTTGTCAATTGTCACGGCATGCCCACAGAGACGGCTCGACATGCCACGTGTTCGCAATCACTGCCCTAGAGGTTGCACCGAGCAGGGCATCTTGTGCATTTACATACTTCTTGATTCAAATCTGGTTTTGAGGAGCTTGGGTAGGTCCGCTTTCAACCTACTTCTATAGCTTTTGATATTTGTTAATTATATTGAATTAAATGTTTAGAATTTTTTGCATATTTATTATATGCCAACACTTTGTTGGATATGCTCTCCATCAAATCAACATGAGTATTCATCTTTGTCCTCTTACTTTTAGCATGCACACCTGAAACTTCTGAAGAAGCTTTGCAAAGCGAAACATGTCGAGCGGTAGTGTGTGTGTGTGTGTGTGTGTGTGTGTGTGTGTGTGTGTGTGTGTGTGTGTGTGTGTGTGTGTGTGTGTGTGTGTGTGTGTGTGTGTGTGTGTGTGTGTGTGTGTGTGTGTGTGTCATTTGAATAGAAGAAATGAATTTTGGATAAGGATGGAATATTTTCCTCATGTTTTTTATTGTTGTAATAAAATTTACCGATTTGTGATTGTTATCATATTCGCTTATTGAACACCTTAAAAGTCCCAAGGTTTGTCACCTCTCTTCCCTTCCTGTTTTATACAATTTATTGGGATGTGGTGTTAGATCTGATTTTCTTTGCCTCGCCTTTTTTACAAACATGCCACGTAATTTAGACCAGTCGCATACTGTACTCTTATTGGGTGTTCTGAGATTGCAACTAGCACTTGTTACTATACTTACCTTGGGTTTATGTGCTTCAGTCAACCTACCACTAATGCCCCCAATACGGAATATGTTCCGCGCTGATTATCTCTACCTCTGGTGTCCCCACCCCCCACCCCCCCCCCCCCCCATCGCCTAGTTTAAAAACCCCTCTAACTTTTTGACCATCTTTACTCCCAGCAGATCTGCACCCTCCTCATTTAGGTGCAGTCTGTCCCTTCTAATGTACTGGTGACCGACTGAGAAGTGGGCCCAGTCCTCCAGGAACCCAAACCCCCTCCTTACTACACCAGCTCCTCAGCCACTTGTTAACTTCCCTAATCTCCCTCTGCCTTTCTGGTGTGGCTCGATGTACCAGTAGTATTCCTGAGAATACCACCTTGGAGGTCCTTTTCCTCGAATTAGCTTCTAAGTCCCTAAAATCATTCTTTAGGACACTATCTACCGCGGACGTTGCTATTAGTGCCAACGTGCACCATGACAGCTGGGTCTTCCCCAGCCCCTCCCAGTAATCTGTCCACCAGATCCATGATGTACCGTACACGAGCGCCCGGTAGACAGCATACAGTTTGGCGCTTCAGGTCTTTGTCAGATTGCCCTCTCTGTCCTAAGAATTGAGTCCCCTACCACCAGAATCTGTCTATCCTTTCGCTCCCCCCCCCCCCCCACTTTCACTGGAGGAGTTCTTCCCCCGGCAGCTAGGAGAGTCCCTCAGCTCCAGCAGTGCTGGTCCCCGACTGGTTTCACCAATGTCACTCAATGGAGCGTACTTATCGGTATGCTCCAGCCCTGGATCGGCCTCCCTGGCACTTCCCCCTCTATCCTTCCCGACTGTCACCCATCTACTCTTTTCTGGTGCCTGCACCTCTGTCTCTACCCACTTCTGTGCTGGACCCTGATGGGTACATTGCCGGCTCTCCTTTAGCATGAAGAGACTTCTCAGTGCTGACAGTTGCTTCCCCAGATTCAGAACCTGGGCTTCCAGGGAAACAATGCGCCTACAGTTTGCACAGCAGTATTCGCCCTCGATCGGATGATCAAGGAAAGCATACATGCGCAAGATGTACACCGTGTTGGCATCGTACCTAATAATTTAATGAGGATTGGGGGATTATACCCTGTCCAAATTACCCAACAACTAGCTTCCTAACACTAATACTCAAGACAACACACAGGTACTCACAGACCCACATGTACTATAGATCCACACACACTACTCAGACAACACTCAGGTATTCACACTACACAGGTACTTTGACACCTATTATAACCTCCTGTTTTGCACCCTGGGTTTTTAAACTCACCACTTAGTCCAGTTCCACTTGGTCTAAGTTCCAGCAAGCAAAAAGGTGGCAGGCTCAAAATGAGTTCTACAGAAAGTTATATAGGCCTCAAGCACCTGTGACCAATTAACCACTCCCCCCAAAAAAAAAAAAAAAAAAAAAAAAACTAAAAAATGCAACACAGCAATCACCAGCAAAAGCAAAACTTGTTCACACTCCACTCAAGGTTCCCACTGTTCATCTTCCAACCAGCAAGTCTGGTGCGACCAAATCCCCATATTTACTTATTATGTTCAGATGCTTTTATTAGCCTTGTAGGATTTTAATGACATTTCTGTATGGGTAAAGGGAGGGGAGAAAAGAGCAGGGGCCACTCCAATTGGGCCTTGCCTTCCCAAAATAGGTATGTGGACTATAGCGGTACCCAATCAACCAACAGAGTAAAAATTCAAAATGTATTGTAATACAATAGTAAAATGTGTAAACACAGTACAGTATACAAATCAATTTAGGAGTTGTTGCAACAGAAAATTATACTGAACAAGCATAATAAATACAGCCCACATGTGTATTGAAGGCACATTGATGTATTAGCGGACGTTTGCCTCAATAGTTTCGCGGCAATAGCCGCTTCTTCAGGAGACGTCCATACATAACATCTAAGACAAATAATTATAATTAAATTCAAAGAGTTGTAAAGTAACATTGGAGTAGTTATACAATGTATGCACACACTCACCAGTGACTGCCCCGCAGGAATGGGGAGCGATAAAGCTGAGGTGCCCGTGAGGGCGTTCCCCCTGACTACACTTTAACATTGCTCTGTTGCAAATTATACATTGTTCAATTGTGATATATTCATGTCGGAGTCAGCATCTGTGTCCCCCTTGGCGGAGGGGTCTGATTACTTCTCCCCCAACTGGCTACACTGATTCCTGACTCCGCTACCCTGACATGTACTTTTGCTCAATCAGCACCGCTCTCCATCTGACCAGCGAACGGCTTGAGGTCATTTTTCTCCTGGTGGCGGGCATTCGCCTATCCAACTTCGGACGAGCCTCTCTGTATGGGCGGTCTCTTCCCCTGTTCCCCGTGATGACACCGACCGGCGTCCCAAGACGGGGCTATGCACGCGCGCACACTATTGTTTGCGCGATAGGCGGACCCGGTTCTTCGGCGTCCACACCGTTCGGCGTTGGACGCCGTCCCGGGTTGGGGGTATTTAAAGCAGTCAGTCGGCTGCTGTATTGCGGACGGCGACACCCAGGAATGAACTTTGCCAGCACAGACTTGTAAGTGCAATCCTTCCTAATAATCCTATTGACTGCTTGTTCCCTTCTCCCTTCCAGATTCTATGTGCAGCTGCTGCTTGGGCTCTGTCCCTACAGTGCTTCACGGACACAGGCAGTAAATGGTCTGCCTAAATTCAGTTCTGATTCCACTTAATGAGTTTTTGTTTTTATGTTACTTTACCCCAAAGGATACCTTTATGGTAGTGCTGGACGTTGTTTTTTCTCCTGGGTGTCAGTATTAAAATGCTATTGACCTCTTTATCGGTGGGTGCCACTAATTATAATTATTGGATTACGCACCACTCCCGGGGCAACCCTTGGGGGTTTCCTACCCACATTCCCTCACTTTCCTCGTCCCCCCCCATCCTTTTCCTTC